>CM067358.1:2171917-2294417 GCA_034190875.2 Urechis unicinctus | reverse complement strand
TTGGGCAACTAGACAAACACCCACCCTGCTACACAACAGCTGTGGACCTATCATCTTAAACATCATTGGTGAGGTAACCGCCACAATATGACCTCTGATGTTGAAAGTGATGTTAAACAACAATATCAACCATTTTTATTTTCAAATCATCCAGCATGTGTATGGCTTTATGATTTAATTTGAATATTAAATAGGTAAGCTTAGCTGTGGTGAAACTCAAAAACTGCTATATGCTTCCTCTTTGTGGCTTGCTGAGAATTAATTTTGTAAATATATATGTTGGACTGGTGTATCTATTTTGCCATTTCTATTATCACAGACAAGTGAATAAGAACCAGACATTGTTGGTATTTATGAGCAGAATTGTATAAGCATTATTGTATAATGTGCCCGCGAAGTTTAATCATGATGATTTATGTGCAATGACACAGGATATATAAAATATCCTGCAAAAATTATTAAACGACTGTTAACATACTGTTATTTGAGTGATAAAATATATTTTGTACGAGATACAGGATACAGTGACAAGATGCCCTGCAGATATGTCATAATTTTGGAATTGATGCTTCCTATCATTTTATGCATATGGTATAATGAATTAGGTTGACTGTCCTTAACTGAATTTTGTTGCTGGTTGTCATCAGTGTGTAGTATCATCTATAGGTTCTAAAACAGAATAAGACACATAATGCTTTTTTTGTCCCTTTATTATTGTAACGCTGTCAGTTTGAAACCAACATTAACAGATTCACCCTTGGGATTAACATCTCTAATTTTAAGTACAGCACAAGCTGGTATTGGCACTCTATGATGTCTGCCTAGATTACCCCATCACCACTGTACCAACTGCCGATATGCAGTGAATCGGAATAACCTGCAATAAAAATAGATTTTTTCAACTTTTCATTTAGTACATGAATATTTTTCATTAGTTATCATCTGAACCAGACCATTTTTAAGTATATTCACTCACGCTGAGTAGTAAGTTTCTTCTTGTACCACTGGATATAAGCACTATATGCTATTTCTAGTGTCAAGATACACAGGAACCGTGAGACAAATCCTGGGTGTGCTGTAATACAGGACACGCCCATAGATTTTACTTTCTCGAGAACTTGTGGAATTTCCTTGCAGCATTTACTCTCTGCTACTGTAACCATTGGCCCACATGAGCACCTAGTACAGAACATAATTACAACGAATAACTAGGTTTTTAGCAAACAAAAAATTGAAATAAAACATGAATAAGAAGATGACTTGAAGCAAGACTTAAGGACAACTGTAAAATAAAGCGAAAAACTTTTGCAAACGGTTGGAGATTGTTTGGATTGAAATGTGCCAATACCATGTGCTGTTACACAGTCGGCTCAAGTCCCCCTCTTTTTGAGGAGAATTTGCTGGCCTTGTCTTAGCTAGAGATTCAAATCTGCATGGCTGTATGCCCCCCTTAGGTTCCAAGTTTCTCTTCTTGGTGAGACGAACACTCACTGCTGTAATCCAGCTCATCGCTTCCGAGTTGTCTGTATATGAGGAAGATGAGGACATTTTGCTACCTTGACATATAATAAAAGCAAAGTATAATGGCAGTTATGCACTGTACTATGTGTTTTATTGAGATTGGTACCCCAGGTAATTCAAAGAACTAGTGTAAGTCCTTGAACTCTCGAAAGGCCTATGATATATGTAGTAATAAACATATGTCACTGAACTTGGATCCTGTACAGTTCACTGGAGAGGTACATTCAATTGTAACAGCTTATCCCTGATAGGTCTCGGTTCCCAAAACCAGTGCCAATATTTACAATAAAATTGATATTTTCTGTTGTCAAGGAGAATATAATTTATTGAAATTTTATTCAATTTATTGCAATAACGAAATATCGAATGAAATCCCCATTTAATGTAGTATCAGTTTTCATTTGCGATTAAATCAAATAAAAGCACAAGAAAAGATATTCTGCGTAACAGGACAGGCAAATGGTGAATCAATCATTGATAACCATTAAACGGGCCTGAAATCACACTACATAATAGAAGTTTATCACAAATAAATGTATTCTAGGCGAACAAGTACTCCATGCCACATTAAATGATGTGATTCGTTGCGGTATATGATGTACATGATGACCGTATAAAATACGATTATGCTCACACCTACCACACTTCCCATGTAAACAAACGAGGAAATGACTGCGCTATCCGGCCGGAAGGTGACATGGGACGTCACAAACTCAGGAGCCAATGGCCGTCGTTTTTTGCGCATATGCCAAAAGGGTCCGTAAAATCGATGGAAATATTGAGAAAAAAAAACAAAAAAAAAACATCTATGGACGAAAATATTGTCGGAAACGTCTTTCACAGGCTGAAACACACCTATTACAACTTTGATTAGGGATTCGAAAATAGACATTACTTGCACTTTAAAAAATCCCATGCTGTTATATCGGCTTGCTTAGCGACGACTTGAAACACAAATCGCAAGAAAGGCGAAATAAAATATGGCAAGTTGCGCACGCATGTGTAAAGTCTAAAAATGTTGGTGGGCCTGTCGTTTAGTGCAATAGAGCGCACTGCAATCACAAAGACGCGTGAGAAAAGTCACTGAAAACAAGGTGCGCGCGCAAAAGCCCCTGAATGCGTGAATCCCGCATTTCTGCATAGCATATGACCCCACTAAGCGAAGAAATTAGCATTTATCTCGGTTCTTATTAATACAAATCACAGATGATACATGGTAAATCGAATAAATGAATTCAAATGAAAATGTCTTTGAAGCGGTATTAAATAATTCGTCAAGAGGCAACAAATGGGAAGCCTGGTGGATGTGTTGTTGCCAAGCACCGGTTTAACTTTTTCAGGTTGCTTTAAAACATGTGTAGTGGGGGAATGGATGGGCTGTTGTATAACTTGTTCAACTTTGCACCCCAAAATTGAACACCCATGTCAGCCAGCTGATCATTGGTTTATGTATAAAGTTTCCACGGACAATCGAGGCGCGTTAGTTTTCAAACGTTTTATTTTTGAGCATTTCAATGCCATTAGTATATTTAGCAGTTTATATACCATGGCTCAATAAATGTTTTAACATAAGTCATAGTATACAGTGGAGAAGCTTTGTTATTTAAATAGTCTCCCGGATTTATGCTTCAAATTGCACACAATTATTCAAGCCCCACTGCTGAACCGAGGCGCAAGGTGTGTAAGCGGAACAAAATTTGCCCGCCAGCCGGGTGGCTAGTAGTGCTTGCTTAACCCGACCGACACCAATTTCACTAGGGAGAGTGTGTGTGTGCTTGTGTGTGTATGTGTATGTACCAGAGATAGAGAGAATAGTGGTGATTAAGGCAGACACTCTGAGAAAGAGACATACAGAGGACACAAGGTCTTGAGGGAGTCCGAGTGGAAGAGAGAGAGAGAGGTGAAGGAGAGATATATAGCGGGGTAGATTTGGAAACTATGAGCTAGAAAGAGACATAAAGGGAGGGACAGAATTAAGATGGAGTACATGTGGACGTGGTGGAGCCGAAGAAAGGCAAAGAGAGAGAGTTAGATGGAGGGAAGGCAAACATGTACGTTGGAAGAGAGAATATGTGTGGGGGATGGTGGCTGAGACACACACATAGGGAGCCAGAGAGAGAGCCACAGAGAGAGACATGTTGATAATGAGCGCGTCAATGAGGAGAGAGAGGGGGTGGGTGTGGCATAAGTGACAGGCTGACTGACCAACAGGCAGACAAACAGACGAAGGGGATGGCGAACACAAAGACAGACTTAGAGAGAGATAGATAAAGAGAGCACACATAGATATAGAGAGTACGAATCACTTGACAGCGTGGGGATGGGGATGGAGAGAGTGGGGTAGGACGGGAAGTCAGAGGAACAGAGAAAGAGAGATACAATGAGGTGGGGGAAGGGGCACAGGCACATGCGGAAAACGACAGACAGACAGGCAGAGGCATTGGGAGGAAAAAGAGTCGGAAAGAGAGAAGGGATGGGAGTAGCTGTGTGTGATTGTGTGTGTGTGTATGGTAGGGGGTACGGATGGGAGACAATGAAGGATGGAGGAAGAGCGACAGAGACACAGAGAGGGAGTCAGAGTATGGACACGCACATATTGAGAGAAAAAGACAGACAGACGCAGAAAGGTAGTCATAGGGATGGATAAAGCGGCACTCTTACATGTAGAGAGTCAGACAAGAGAGAGGGAGTCAGTCAGTGTAGGGTTGATAAAGTACAGAGAAGAAGAGCAACAAAGAGGAATGAAGAGTGTGAAAAAATCGGGGTTTGGAGTAGACAATATTAGTGTAGCGAGTGCGAAAGTCAGTGTGTGTGTTTGTTTGAGAGAGATAGAGAGAGAGAGCGAGAAAGAGACAGAGACAGAGAGAGAGAGAGAGAGAGAGAGACAGAGACAGAGAGAGAGAGAGAGAGAGAGAGAGAGAGAGGAGGGAGTGGCAGCGAGAAAGCGCCAGAGAGAGACATGTGGAAGGTAAGAGAATCGGGGCTGGGAAGTGACGACACGTGTAGAATGAGAGAGCGAAAGAGGGACAGACAAACAGAGAGGCAGACAGGGTCAATGAAAAAAGTATCAGGAGAGAGGTTATCAGAGTGGGAAGGACTAGACACAAAAGCAGCCGTGGCAAATTAATGTTACAGGTATATATAAAAGATTTCGATGGTCGTCACTTGAACTCATTTGTTTTGTATTAAAACTGGTTGGTCACAATTTCTATAACAATACGATCTTTATCAACTCGGATTATCTACATGTATATGAGAAGCTAACTTAATTAAAGCCTGCTGTCGAACAAATAATAGTTATGATGAGCAAGTGACACTTCTAGTCTAATTGTGCGAGTAATGGCATGTATATAATCAATAGGACGCACACAATGGATATATATGTGCTAACACAGTCACTAACACTGCATGGGAAGAAGGGAGACACAATTCCGTGTACACCTAGAACTGGGTTGAGAAGTGTGACTGTTATTTCATCCACTTGTTAAGCCAAACGTGGGGCAATATAGTGCTATCACGCCACACTTGTGCCACCTATCGTTGCAACCTTGGCCACACAACCTGATTGAAATGTTCACAAAAGCAAGAATAGTTGGGCCAACGTTGGGGCAACTTCACGCTTGGTCTGTCGTCCTTTGACCCCTATGAACTCTCTCCTCCTTATAAACCAAATACCACCCGCCCTTCTTTCTACCCAAGGGAGTGGAGAAGTGGTGGTGCTATTGGAATATGAAACTATTTTCATGTGTGAACACTGAAAACTCTGGACAGGTTGCCCTATTTTGGTCTGGGTAACAGTTTTGCTGAGGCTGGCGCTTAGGGCATCATTTGAGTTTCAAATGGGGGAAACAAGATGCCAAGTCATCATTCAAACTCAATGAATGGAACTGTATTCTGGTCAATGATTACCAGTGCTTTATTAGTTATTGCTGTAATAATAGTTGCTCACTGAACTGAACAAGCAAATAGTGTATAGCCATTGGGACAATATCTCCAACTTATTGCGTTGCCTTTGTCTTGGTAGAGTTTTCCTGTGCTAATGAATAAATCAGCATAACTGCGGGTTTATATATGGTGATTGAAATCGGGTTGTAAGAGTTTAGCAGATACCTGTTGTCCTTCACCGTACAGAGCTCAAAATGTGAGGTTTTTATGCTCAAAGTTGAAGGGGTTCTGAGTGAAATCACCATTGAACGCCCTTTTATCAACACTTCCGACTGGGTAACTGTCCCAAGAATAAATTTTCTTCATTGATCATTGTTACTCCTTGAGATGCAGAAAACACCTTGGTTTCTATGCGTATTATAGGGTATTTAGCTGGGCTTCATTCCAAAGCCTTTATGTGGGCTAGTTGCACGTTGCGGTTCAGCTTTATTTGGCGTACAAATAAAATCACGGATTGCAGAATTATTTTAGGGGCAAACTTATCTCCAGTATCTGCCATAAGGACAAAGGTGTCACTGCTGCGTACAAATCGCAACTTAAAATCTACGCCATTTAATAAATAGCGTTCTTGACAAAATAAATGTAAATGTAATTTGCCCATCATATCCACAATGCGACTATCTTGAGCTCGTTCCTTTCTAGCTAACATCCCCTTGTTGTGAGTACCACCCATGGCGTCTATGTGTTGTGGGGTGTCTTTGTACCATAAACTAGCTGCTAACTGAGAGTTTTTGGCTTCCGAACCATAGCTCAATAGTGTTTCTATATAGGTGCGATACGGGTAGGTGTTGGTGGATGAGGAAACGAGTTTCACGTTGAGAGAGACATCGACTTGGGATAAGAGTGAGTGGAATCATAGGTTAAAGGGTGCTACAGCTCTATCAGCCTCCAAGACCTCTGCATCCTTTTTCACCACTTTGGCATTCACTTGTAAATACATGTCGTTCAGATCGATATAATCCTCACCCGAACCACTGATGTGAAATTCGACTGGACCTGAACCTAAAGCAGCTACCGGATGAATTCGATCCACGATCCATGATCGACACTGCTTTGAGTTGGGTGAATTGAAAATAGGTCTAATTCACTTTTGACACAGGGAAAAGATTGTGGGTGTACCAGTGCCATGAATTGAAAATAGGTCTAATTCACTTTTGACACAGGGACAGGATTGTGGGTGTACCAGTGCCATGATCTAACCAAAAATATCCTTTGACAACCTCTGAGTTGTTCCACGTTGACGGCGTGAACTACTGCTTCTACCTTGTGAGACTGCTAGTTGGCGACTTGATTGGGGACTTGGTTGTTATGATTTAACTATTTTATCGAACACTTCGTCTCCGGTTTGTAACATTAGTTTCTTAGCCAACTGTTTCAGAGACTTCCATCCCAACCACCCTGACTCCTGTTCTCAAGGCGTGTTTTTTTAACGATGGGAAAAACTTTTCGAACATGCGGTAAAGTCATTTAAGCCAGACTACAAAGCACATTACCAAGTCCATGCCCATGCAGACTTTGCTTGGTTTAGATAATACGGGGTGTAAATATCAGCCATGTTTTTCAAAATATATCTTTCTTGGTTTTACAGAAATATGACGTCACTGTCACTTTACCTGATTCGAATGGGATGGGTCGACCAATGTCATCTCCTCCATCGATTTATATAGTTGAAAAAGTCTTGGTGGCTATCGTGTAATAAAATATCTTTTTATATGCGGGGTTGATAAAATGCCGGCAGGGATCATGATCGATTGGAATAATACACAGAAGGGGAACCACGATGTCTCCTACCACCTTAGCTTCGATGGGATAACAATAAACATGAAGTCCGCACAAACTTTGAATAGGGTCAACAATGCACTGACCGACTTGACAATTCTCATGAATCCCCATTTCAAAACTTTGACGCAACCCCACGTCCATTTAATCTGCAACTGGCTCATTGTCTATGGTCACAGTTACTGTCTGTCGTGTTTGATTGTAGGTGAGAAGCACTCGCTCCTCATTTTGCTCCTTAAACTTGGCTGCAAAGGCTTCTATCAACGATCAGGTGGTATAAAAACCTGGAGTAACGTAAAAATATTTGGGATGGGCCTCTGCAAATTCACTCACAATGTCATATCGCTCGCTGCAACAGAAATCCAGGTGATTAAACGCACCAGCCACGAGATCCATGACAACAAACTACTCGTCCTCGGTAGCATTGTACCATGTGTAAGGGTACTGAATTTCCACTAATCCCACTTTCCAAGCCCCTTTCCAACTGTAAAGCTTTGTGGAGTCGAGTAAAGTAACATTTCATCGTGTTGTTGGGGTGATAATTCATTGAATTGTTTGAAGTCGGGTCAGAAAGAAACTCATGATGGTGATGACACAAATTAAGCTCTTCTTAGTTTCGCGGAAATGTAAAGTCACGATCACATGTCCATGCTAGAATGATAAGGTTGTTGTTGTAATTGTAATTTCCTGGTGAAGCTGTTCGGCAACTGTAGGCCACGTGCTGCTAAAGAAAAAAGAAAACAAAAGAAAAAAGATAAGAAACATGTATGAACATACCATCAGAAGGTGCCAGGTAGGATGGGTTGTCCGAGGAGGGCGACAGTTGGTTCATATTGTATATTGTAATATAGAAAAGATTAATAGAAGTGAGACTAAAATGAAGAGAAGTTTGGTTCTTTACAGGCCCCGAGCTAAATTTTTCTTGTATGCAGGGTTTTCTTCAATTACTTTGTTAGTTAGTTAAGTGTTTAATAAAAGATTAATTTGATGCCAGGAGGGAAGGGGTATGCAGACAGAGGTGATATGACATGATCATGTGAAAGGGATAGTCGAGCTGCTGGTAAGTTTACGTTTATGTTTAATTTTGTTATGACAAGATTCTTCAAAAATATGTTGGGTAGAAAGATTATGGGTTTAGGATCTTATTTTAGAAGCTGTAAAAGGAATGGGGGAAAACCGGTGGAAGCCTGGAGAGGAATTATAGATGTAGATTGTTGAGAGTTAGTGATGGCTCTGAGAGTGGCTCAGTTAGCAATGTCTAATTTGTGGATGGTAGTTTTACATGTAGTGATGATAGCTGGTGCTCCACAAAGAATGTATTGTAATGAGTGTGATGAATGGATTTTGCATGATGTTGATTTGTTGCTGCCCCAGGAAGTGCCACTGATGTATCTAATGAGGCTGATGATTTTTTTTGCACTTCACTACTGTGTATGTGATGTGATCTCTCCAGGTTAGACCTTTGCCGAGGATGATTTTTTGTTTTGTTAACTGCGTTTGTTATTTCTTGAATCGTGAAAGGTTTATTAAGAGAAGTTTCATTGAATTTTTGTTTATTAGTGGTGGTGATGGATTTAGTAGTAAAGTCAGGGGGTAGATTGTCATTAGAGCTAGTTTCATTGTGATTGGTGAATTGTGAATGTTCTGTTGCTTAAGAAATGTCTGAAATTTATGGTTGATACATTCTCCTCCCTTATCGGTCTGAAAACACAGGGGCTTCCGCAATTGTTTTTTTAATATGCTCTCAAAGGCTCGAATCAAATCGTCTCCCTTTTTATTTTTTAACTGGTATCACCCACACATATTTTGCATTGATACAGGTAAAGATAAATTTTATGTCTTGGTTCTGTTTGGCTAAGCGGGCTATGTCCAATAAATCTACTTGCCATTGATGGTCAATCCCCTGACTATGACGTATTGTCTTCGAAATCGACGATGGGTCGGTTTATGTAATGTATACCCATCTTGCTCACTCAACCATTGTCT
Organism: Urechis unicinctus; assembly: GCA_034190875.2. Classification (NCBI taxonomy): domain Eukaryota; kingdom Metazoa; phylum Annelida; class Polychaeta; order Xenopneusta; family Urechidae; genus Urechis; species Urechis unicinctus. Next base: position 2,285,186 of record CM067358.1, on the reverse strand, counting down.
GACTGCCTTTGTTTTAAGTTTCGTAGCTCTGACCAATGCCTGCACCCCTCCATACTTGGCCAGGGCTTCAGGGTCGAAATGCACACTTAACTTTTCCATGACGCCTAACATTGTGTCACAGCAGCCTCCTTACCAGGTATTTTATCTATTCACGTTCCATCGATTGGGGTGACCTGTTAAATCTCACAACGCTTCAGCAAATCTTTTCCAACCCTGTAGTTCAAAGTGTTTACATCGTCTCAACACATTGTTAACTAAATCCGCCATGTTAATTCCACTAACAGCTTATCCTTCAATCGTGAATTCCCCTTGTTCATTCCAACTCACCTCTGGGTTTTTTAGAAGGCGTTCTAATAACAAACACCCTTTTTTGTGAAATTTATTTCCTTTTAAATCATCGAGGGCACATTCAGATAGACAAATTATCAATTTTTTGTCCGTGTGAATCAAAGCCCTATTGACAGAGGGTTTGCCTTCAGCCATCACTCGTAATGTATCAGCGTGTTTTCTGAAACCCTCTGCCATGGTCTAGATCTAAGGATAAAAATGGTGGTCGCCCGATGATTGTCAGTATTTATTTCTGATGTTATACAACTTGATTGGGTCGTAGTATATGTCAGTTCGAAACCGTAAGTGATCTGGCGTTGCTTGCTTCAAATCGATAAACAAATAACCGTGGAGTTGTGAAGTAGCATCCGAAAAGGCTTCTTGTACATACTTGAGGTTTCGGGGGTAGTTGAATGTACATTGTTTACCACTCTCCAAAACACCACATGATTCGGTAAGGTGGTGGCTTAATGTAACTAACTTTAATTAACTCACTCAAAAAGTAAGTTTTTCCACATCCGCTGGGACCAGCCATCACACAACTAAAGGGGTGTTTTAAGGCTCGATCCGTTCTTATATTAAATTAGCCTTTGCAATTCCCCCTTCTTTTTATAGATAGGTGGTGTGTGTTATGGATTGGGTGTCATGATATGTAGAATTAATTTTGCTGATGTAAGGGGTTTTTAATGATCAAGTGACGAGGTAATTTCAGACCCGGTAGATCACTTGGTATCGCACACACACCAGGGTTGCGGCTTCTTCTAGCGTGGAAGTTGAGCTTTCCTATTACGTCGCAATCTTCCTCTGCTTTGTTGTGCCTGTTGTTTTTCTTATTTTTTGATTGTGAATTTACTGCTTATAATTACAGTGATATTTCATGTGATGGGTCAAAAACACCTTCTTAACAAACCCGCATCGACACAGAGGACAACGCCCCAGCCTCAGGGTTTTTTGTTCACCCTGAGCAGCTAACTTGGGTCTATACGTTTGTTGGATCTCAGCGACTCTCTGACATTCGTCACATTCTACACAAGTTTCCATGTCGTCACTTTAAAGTAAACTTGTTGTAAACCGACACTTATAATTACTTTAATCCATCTCATAGTCAGACACAAACGTAGTTAACTGATGATCCATTAAACATTCTAGCTTCAATTGCTTTACTTAGAGCCGTCTCAAAATCGTAACCATGCTCTATCAAGCAATGTTGACATATACTAATATGTCTATAGCTCTTATTGTCTCTCAATTCTCGAGTTAGTTGTGCATACATCTCTAACTTGTCTTTTTATAACCGACCACCTACTATATGCTTCCGTCATGTTGATGTCACTTTCAGACTATCTTAGTCATAAATGACCACCAATAGAATTTTAACCCTTAATAACATATATTCCAAGTAAAAACACCGTTCTATAGTTTCACTAATTTATTACACAATCTGTTATTTACACGTATTTCAAATTCTGAATTCACTGTCTCTAACCAATATTTCCTTTAGTCCACACATAACCATTTGCTACATTCCAACTATCTGGCATTCTTTGCATTTTTCTGTCACTAGAGTTTCTATTAAGTTGACAAAGTGTCTGTGTACACTACCGTCATATATTCCTCCATTAATTTCGCTCTCCCCAACTGGGCTCTGTAGCGCTGTCTTTGTCCCAAGCATCTACAAGCATATGCCACGCGTAACCGTCCGATTGCATCGTCACGTGACCCTTTTTGACTAGCACCATAGAGACCGGGTATCGTACACTCATCTTCACATTTGTGCCAATAGAGACCTCGACCCGACTCAAGTCTTCGTTTGTACCTGTTTCAAAGTTTCTGTAACAGCAGCTATTTCCTATCCACAGTATAATACATAGTTCATCCCCAACTCTATGTAGCTTTTTATGAAATTGTTTTTCAAAAACACCACCTCTTAATCCCAAACAACTATTGAATACTTCGCAGAGTAATGTGTGTATAGTGGATTCACTCCGTCCATCTCGATTTGCTCCACCGCTTTTAACGCATCACTCATCTGTTTACCAGCGATGGTGAATGCTGAAGTGAGAGATCCCGCTCGACTTTATATACACCCCCATGCCATGAGGTATTACTTAACTAAGCATAGGTCAGCAAACGATGAAGAAATATCCTATAAGAACCTCATCACACCTTCCCAAAATAGATCCGTTGAAAATGACCGTACCTAAATATCCCAAACCGAATCCAACGAATCGGTCTGCGAAATTGCACAATCGCCAACAAATTCAACGCTCTCGTATTGAAGGCCCCAAAAGATCCCCGCCTCATCCCTAGGTCAAAAACGGGGTGTGAAGAGGCACCCGATGTAACTGCTGGTGATCGGATTAACACTGTTTGAGATGAATGGCTGCAAACACACATCACAACAGGAGTTGTTATATATAGATACATAAAAGCAAACCAAACAAAGTCACAGAAAATGAAAGTCTTTGTAACCCACCAAGCATTGTAGTAATTGACACAAACGTATTGTACATATCGTGTACATATGTTAGATATGTGTACCCCACATCATGCTAAATTCGTATAGCCGTGTGCCTGTTGGTTCCTTCAACCTCAGAATTTGATCAGGATAATCCTTCGATGATTCAACACCGACGCTATTTTGATGATTTCCATGATGCTTAAGGTGTAATCAGGTATAACATAACTTACAGTCATGGCGTGATTTATACCTATGAAAGCTGAATCCACAAGTGTTTTACTCATCTTGTGGCTATACACCTTCATAAACCCCATCGTATACCCCCGTGTGCTGAACCTTAATCGCTACTTGCAATAATCTGAACATATTTATGGAACACATGCTCAGAGCATGATATTTATCACAACATAATTTAGCTTGTAAGAACAATTTCCAAAGGATCATGGGGAAATAATTACCTGTCTAGTGCGGGTACCCGTGTATTCATCCGCCTAGCATATACACATTTTCGATGCCAGCAAATTTAATACATGTTACAGTATCCCATACAGTTGTGCCTGACTTTGCTTGTCAAAGCATAATTTTGGTTGTTCACGATACTCCATTTGCGAAAGGCTAATAAATCCGACCACTTGTAATGATATTGTAGGCTGAAGGGTGCCTATAGATACAAACAATTATGCCATAACTTTGCACTGCGCATATTAGTATGCTGTATTGGCTGTAATTTAAAATGTACCTGAATTTAAACCATAGTCAACAATTCTATAAATTACTCTTGAAAGAATGAAAATTATCCAGACATAGTATTTGAGCCTGTATGCGTCGGAATGTTAAACATGAATCAAATGTGCACACATTCGTATCGTTTGTCATTTTCCAATATTGCTTGATACAACCAAATTTTCCATTCAGCAAGCCATTTCTCCCTGTAGAAGATATGATATTGAGTCTGTGTTTCTAAGTGCCGATGAATCTGTAAATTAAAATTCAACGCTACATTTCTCCCTGTAGAAGATATGATATTGAGTCTGTGTTTCTAAATGCCGATGAATCTGTAAATAAAAATTCAACGCCATATCCTGGGACAGATTCAGACTTCCGCCGAAATTCATATCGCTACAAGAAATAAAGCCATCCTTTCATTCCATTAACTTTCAAACACGAAATTTATCAATGTACTAAACTTTATTGACTGTTGGATGGAACATCAGCAAATGGCTTTTCCCAGTATCGGAAGATTATTGCCGAAGACTGCTTCGATTTGTGATTTTTGACGGCTAAAATTTCTTAACAATTAACTCCAACAGAGCGACGAACCGACATATATTCAAGTGCATGATCAGCTCTAAACTAAGAAAAATATTCTTGCATACAATTTGGGTTGGGAAAATATTAGGCCAGCTGTTAAGCTAACTTGCACCAATTAATTAGTACCTGTACCTTATGCATGCAAACTACCCCATAATAATCATTTTCAGTCTGGATCTTAAAGCGTATCCACTTGTGTATACTGATTGCCATGAAAGCTACAATGGTTAAGTACCACTTACAATTTTCATGACTTAATGCGATGTGTTTAGTATCCATTCACTGTATGTATCGATTCAAGGTTATCACCCACTGGGTTTAACCCACTAAGTTAAAACCCTCTGCTTCGACCGCATTATAAGCATTATAAACGCCGGTATTCTGGCTGTTGGTCAATTCTTTCTAATCATGCCTGCATCAACATCGATTTACTTCTGCCAAAGATTTTACAGCTTCCCTAAGAAAGCTCAAACAAGCCTCTCGCCCGAGAAAATATGTAGAGACGCCACCTGTTAACCGAAGCGTTTGTTCATAGCGTCTTGTCTCTTAAAACCACTTGAGATTGTCTGTTTAATTAGGAGCCGTGGTCACCTCGACCATTCGGATTATCCTATATCTTTAACAGACGCATTGAATAAATAAAAAATGAGCTTTTGTTAATTTTATGGTATCTGATGACTGGAGTATATTTAGCGTCATGTCATAATTGCCACCCGGTTTAGTTCAGCTTCACATCCGCCTGACATGCCAAAACTGTTAATATCGATCCCAGGCCAGTCCCCTCGCATCGGACAGTTATTGACATTCTAAAACAACCATTCACAGTGCGGACATGCAACATCGAGAATCCTAAACAGCGCTATCGCTGTGAGAGGCGAGCTGTTTTCGATAGACTGGGCAATTTATCAAGATAACATTCATTGAATAGTGTACCTGTTATGTTTGCTTCAATAAAGCCTACTGTGTTACGTGTTTTTGAAGAAGATAGGCTCTGCGAATCGACATTTTTCCTGCTCTCATTATCGCAGTGACGGCAGCCCTGTATTCCTATGTGCTTTTGTTCGTGTCACAGTAGCGCCACTTAACGATTAGTGTATTATAAATAGGCAAACGGTCACCGCAGTGCCACCCTAAATAAGCCGTCTTAGCGCAGCTATTAACTCTGTGATGTTACGTCTACAGTGATGAGAGAGGCATCATACAAAAAGAATGAATTTTTATTATGATGCCGGTAATTCAAAGAAAATTCAAAATTGGCTTAAATGGCTAATCTTGTGTACCTTGATATTATGGATGCAAATGAAGCACGAGCGCATTATGACAAGCTTCACATCGCGCTGCTTTTTGCAGTCACTTGGCCAATTCGCAACCATTTGTTATCTATCCTAATGTGGTTATGTAAGTGGCAACAGCTGTCTTCAGCTGCAGTACTCTTTGCAACTCCTGATTATTATAATCTTACTAGTGACAGCCAGAAAAAAATTAAGGGCTTGTAAATCAACTGGCTTCCTATGGAAACGGAATGAAAAATGCGATGTTATGTAGGCAATGTTGGTAGTTCATCGAAAATGTAACATAATGCCGGTTGATAAATATGCAGAGATGTGGACAATTAGTTTTGTAGTGTAAGGCTATTATTGTATTGTCATCTATCTGAACCTACTAGTGGACGTTGAACAGTTGATTAGAGGGGGTCGGAAAGTTTGGAGATGAAAAGAACATTCATTTCTACTATCAACTGCACTATCTTATATATTTATTATCCACACACCTTTAACGTTTGCGTGGTATTGAACACTGCATTGTCTAGCTTAAGTGAACCTCTGTGGCAATGCAGGGATACAAATGAGTAAGCTATAAACCAGATATATGGGAACATTAATAGTAAAAACATAGCAGACGGGCTTTCATTTAGGAACCATGGCATTCGTAGACAATATCCAGCATCAGTACAGGAATGATAGGGGCACATGTTCATTTACTCCGCCATTTCACATGTCGATAAGATGAGCAAAAGAGGTATTCGATTTTACTCGTCAATTATAGAAAATGCAATCCATGGAAGTCATTTAACATGTTGTTAGAAGGCGTTTCTCAGCCATCCGCAGATAATGCACTGCAATACGGATTACGGTATATCAACATACATGGTATGCGGTTAACAGCGGATGGTCTGCTCCTGTAGGCAATGGCAATATTCACACTTCTTGAAGACGAGAACGGACTTTAAAAATAACCAGCAAAGATGTAGCAGATTGCTGCTATATGTGTTGTCGTATTTAGCGTTCCAATTCATAAATTGCAGTTGTGTCTACAAAGATTATTTGCAGATAATTATGACTCAGATCAACTAACACGAGAGGTTTCTACCGATTTGTTTTCTGACTCATTAATAGGCCTATTGTTAGACCACTGATATATTTTAGGAAATGAAGATGACCGTCACAAACAACGTCGTTCTTTTGTTGACCCGCATCAAACACATTAATAGCTATGTAAAAGCACATCAGAGGCATGAGACGGGCTCTACATGTACGACATATTGCGATTGGCAGGAATCATAATGCTACTGCCTTACGTGATTGGACAATCATATCATGCACGATGTGTGAAAGTTGACTCATTTTATGTAGTTAATAGCACAAGTGTAACCATTTATTTGCCAGCAGAGGACCGGCTTTTTTCGTTTGGTTGTCACCGATCTATAGCATCATTTCCTTAATGATGTAGCTGCCAATATGAGTTCATTAGCAAAAACAATGAAATTCGCATATATAATGCTTCATCACGTTTCGCGACCTTATGCAGACCAGATTGAGCTTAATTCTAAACATTAATTTAATTTAAGCAATGTCTTTTGGAAAACTAATCACCATCTAGTGATCAGTGGAGTATTACATGATTGTAAGCGAACATGATGCAGCTTGCCCATAGTTGTTCATGACAAATGACCACAGGTTTAGCTTTGTTGTATTGAGCATTCCGATTTAATACTTAGTATTTTTAAGCCGATAGAAATGTTCAAAAATTTGTGACATATATTACCTCACCCTCCCGGCTTCAGCTTAACTATACCGCTAGAAGGTGAGAGATTGACATTTTAATGAATTTACGAAATGTTTAGTGGGAAAAAGTTTCTTGTAACATATATTATCTTATAAGTTAAGTTGATACATTATGGAGAAGGTTGCCAGCTCCACGGCAGACTCTATTCCTCCATTTGCTCTAAAACTCAAAATCTATATCATGCATCAGCTCGTCCACCTTATGCTATCTACCGTGCAAGCTACCGTGAATGGGACCACCGAAAGTCAGACATCAAACTATCTAGTTTGAAAAGCACGACTGAATTGGGAATGATGGTCTTACAACGCTTATGTCCAAATAACCACCATTTACATAACTTGTACTCAGAGCGTCAAAGCAGGGATGCTAATAAACCAAACCACCTGCAGCCGCTTTATTGTCGATGAACATGATTCAAGATCAATTAACAGGTTACAATATTTATACATTCAAATCAAAGTTTTACGATAGAGTTATAGTTCAACAACATGTGGTGAAAACTGCTCCACTTAACCATATTTGTGTGTTTATTGTAACAGCCAATTTGTTATGACTCCTTCTATATAGATTTTACTGAATGCTTAATTGACGCATGGGTAGAAGTGGGCAAGCAACACTTCTAGACTCCAGTGGCCAATATTGTGTAAAGCCTTTCAATCAAGATCATTGAAGTGGTAGCTGTATCTTCTTTATTGTTCTGATGATAATAATTGACCCCGATTGTATCGAAAGGGCGACGGCAACGCTAAACCAATCGAAACCCAATACTTTCATTCCTTGTGCATTACAAACAACTTTACCAATGTGTCTGCGATTACTGCACCCCATCAAATCAGTTTTACGCATGGCAAATACACTGCTAAATGTTTTTAATAGTTATGCATCACAGGTTCGTCATATGCTTGTGCTAATGGGCGTATTATATAGCATGGCAGGAGCTCAGTAACTTGTTAACATCTATCAATTATTGCCCAGGTCGAGCCTATCTGGAACTTTTAGCCTTCAATATGTAATTTAACACCTTTATAATATGATATGTTCGGTAAAAAAATAATGTTTCTTATCAAGAGAACTATCCTATTAGTCTTCGAACACATGCTTACGTGGATTCAATAGCAGTCGGTACGATATACATCTGCTGTAAGCTTGGCCCATGTGAAATTCTACAAGAACCGAGCAATTTGAGCAAATCCTAATTTAGAAACAATTTACTGCTGTTCCACTTGTGTATATATATATATATATATATATATATATTTATATATACACAACTATTTAAGCCTCGCAATATCTTACTAGAATTATATCAATTAATTCGTTTGTAGTAGTGTGTGGAAGATTAAACAACCAAACACGTTTTCCACTTGAAAGACAGTTAATATGTATAGAATGTTATTGCATAGTGAAGGGACAACCATGGACTAACTACATTTATTTTGCGTCAAACAACAATTGCATAGACTGTGCATTGTGCGATGTCGGAGCAACAAATATCAGAACAAAAAGGACGAGTCAATAACCATGTGTCCCCATAAAAGGAGCTTTATCAGGCGCCTTTTTATCCCACACAGCAGGTTGTGCTCGGTGACGTCAAAGCAGAAGTCGGAAATCCCGACTTTATCGAGCAGAACAACACTAAGGTTGTTCAGTTTGTAGAGGATCTCGACCACGTGAAAAATGGAATTTACACTGGTAGACTTGGCCCCAGAATGTTTACGCTTAAAGACCTCTATGGATAGACTCAGGAGGTTGGTAGTATTGGTAATGGTGGTTCCCTTGCGTGAGGTCTATCGAAGTGCAGCTCCGCGGGGCAGTAGCTAGTCACATAAACTGATTACATATAATAACCAAACCAATAACAAATCAGGTTGAGGCGTGCTACGACATACTACAAACTTCAGATTCAAGTGGCCTCGATAAATTATATTGGAACACCAGATGTGAATTAACTCTCCCGATATCGCTCTATGACATGGGCAGGTTGATGCAATTAGGTTATCACCCACTGGGTTTAACCCACTAGGTTAAAAACCCGCTGCTTCGACTGCATTACAAACGCCGGTATTCTGGCTGTTGGTCAATTATTTCTAATCATGCCCGCATCAACATCGATTTACTTCTACCAAAGATTTTACAGCTTCCCTAAGAACGCTCAAACAAGCCTCTCGCCCGAGGAAATATGTAGAGACGCCACCTGTCAACCGAAGGGTTTATTCATAAAGTCTTGTCATAGCGTCTCTTAAAACCACTTGCAATTGTCTGTTTAATTGGGAGCCGTGGTCACCTCGACCATTCGGATTATCCTATATCTGTAACAGACGCATTGAATATATAATAAATGAGCTTTTAATAGATTTTATGGTATCTGATGACTGGAGTATATTTAGCGTCATGTCATAATTGCCACCCAGTTTAGTTCAGCTATAAATTTTTGGCACAAGACCTTCACATCCGCCTGACATGTCAAAACTGTTAATGTCGATCCCAGGCAAGTTCCCTCGCATCGGACAGTTATTGATGTTCTAAAACAACCATTCACAGTGCGCACATGCATCATCAAGAATCTTTAACAGCGCTGTCGCTGTGAGAGGCGAACTGTTTTCGATTGGCATACCCTAGACTGGGCAATTTATCAAGATGACATTTTCTTAATAGTGTACCTGTTATGTTTGCTTCAATACAGCGTACTGTGTTATGTGTTTTCTGCAGTAGATAGGCTCTGCAAAACGACATTTTTCCTGCTGTCACTATCGCAGTGACGGCAGCCCTGTATTCCTATGTGCTTTTGTTCGTGTCACAGAAGCGCCACTTAATGATTACAGTGCATTAAAAATAGGCAAACGGTCACCACCCTATATAACCCGTCTTAGCGCAGCTATAAACTCTGTGATATTAAGTCTACAGTAATGAGAGAGGCATCATACAAGATGAATGAATTCTTATAATGATGCCGGTAATTCAAAGAAAATTCAAAATCGGCTTAAATGGCTAATCTTGTGTACCTTGGTATTATGGATGCAAATGAAGCACGAGTGCATTATGACAAGCCACACATTGCGCTGCTTTTTGTAGACACTCGGCCAATTCGCAACCATTTGTTCTCTATCCAAATGTGATTATGTAAGTGGTAATAGCTGTCTTCAGCTGCAGTACTCTTTGCAACTCCTGATTATTATAATCTTATTAGTGACAGCCAGAAACAATTTAAGGGCTTGTAAATCAGCTGGCTTCCTATAGAAACGGAATGAAAATTGCGATGTTATGTGGGCAATGTTGGTAGTTCATCGAAAATGTAACGCAATGCCGGTTGATAAATATGCAGAGAAGTGGACAATTAAATTTTGTAGCGTAAGGCTATCATTATATTGTCATCTATCTGAACCTACTAGTGGACGTTGAACATTTGATTAGAGGGGGTCGGAAAGTTTGGAGATGAAAAGAACATTCATTTCTACTATCAACTGCACTATCTTATATATTTATTATCCACACACCTTTAACGTTTGCGTGGTATTGAACACTGCATTGTCTAGCTTAAGTGAACCTCTGTGGCAATGCAGGGATACAAATGAGTAAGCTATAAACCAGATATATGGGAACATTAATAGTAAAAACATAGCAGACGGGCTTTCATTTAGGAACCATGGCATTCGTAGACAATATCCAGCATCAGTACAGGAATGATAGGGGCACATGTTCATTTACTCCGCCATTTCACATGTCGATAAGATGAGCAAAAGAGGTATTCGATTTTACTCGTCAATTATAGAAAATGCAATCCATGGAAGTCATTTAACATGTTGTTAGAAGGCGTTTCTCAGCCATCCGCAGATAATGCACTGCAATACGGATTGCGGTATATCAACATACATGGTATGCGGTTAACAGCGGATGGTCTGCTCCTGTAGGCAATGGCAATATTCACACTTCTTGAAGACGAGAACGGACTTTAAAAATAACCAGCAGCAAGATGTAGCAGATTGCTGCTATATGTGTTGTCGTATTTAGCGTTCCAATTCATAATTTGCAGTTGTGTCTACAAAGATTATTTGCAGATAATTATGACTCAGATCAACTAACACGAGAGGTTTCTACCGATTTGTTTTCTGACTCATTAATAGGCCTATTGTTAGACCACTGATATATTTTAGGAAATGAAGATGACCGTCACAAACAACGTCGTTCTTTTGTTGACCCGCATCAAACACATTAATAGCTATGTAAAAGCACATCAGAGGCATGAGACGGGCTCTACATGTACGACATATTGCGATTGGCAGGAATCATAATGCTACTGCCTTACGTGATTGGACAATCATATCATGCACGATGTGTGAAAGTAGACTCATTTTATGTAGTTAATAGCACAAGTGTAACCATTTATTTGCCAGCAGAGGACCGGCTTTTTTCGTTTGGTTGTCACCGATCTATAGCATCATTTCCTTAATGATGTAGCTGCCAATATGAGTTCATTAGCAAAAACAATGAAATTCGCATATATAATGCTTCATCACGTTTCGCGACCTTATGCAGACCAGATTGAGCTTAATTCTAAACATTAATTTAATTTAAGCAATGTCTTTTGGAAAACTAATCACCATCTAGTGATCAGTGGAGTATTACATGATTGTAAGCGAACATGATGCAGCTTGCCCATAGTTGTTCATGACAAAAGACCACAGGTTTAGCTTTGTTGTATTGAGCATTCCGATTTAATACTTAGTATTTTTAAGCCGATAGAAATGTGACATATATTACCTCACCCTCCCGGCTTCAGCTTAACTATACCGCTAGAAGGTGAGAGATTGACATTTTAATGAATTTACGAAATGTTAAGTGGGAAAAAGTTTCTTGTAACATATATTATCTTATAAGTTAAGTTGATACATTATAGAGAAGGTTGCCAGCTCCACGGCAGACTCTATTCCTCCATTTGCTCTAAAACTCAAAATCTATATCATGCATCAGCTCGTCCACCTTATGCTATCTACCGTGCAAGCTACCGTGAATGGGACCACCGAAAGTCAGACATCAAACTATCTAGTTTGAAAAGCACGACTGAAATGGGAATGATGGTCTTACAACGCTTATGTCCAAATAACCACCATTTACATAACTTGTACTCAGAGCGTCAAAGCAGGGATGCTAATAAACCAAACCACCTGCAGCCGCTTTATTGTCGATGAACATGATTCAAGATCAATTAACAGGTTACAATATTTATACATTCAAATCAAAGTTTTGCGATAGAGTTATAGTTCAACAACATGTGGTGAAACTGCTCCACTTAACCATATTTTGTGTTTTATTGTAACAGCCAATTTGTTATGACTCCTTCTATATAGATTTTACTGAATGCTTAATTGACGCATGGGTAGAAGTGGGCAAGCAACACTTCTAGACTCCAGTGGCCAATATTGTGTAAAGCCTTTCAATCAAGATCATTGAAGTGGTAGCTGTATCTTCTTTATTGTTCTGATGATAATAATTGACCCCGATTGTATCGAAAGGGCGACGGCAACGCTAAACCAATCGAAACCCAATACTTTCATTCCTTGTGCATTACAAACAACTTTACCAATGTGTCTGCGATTACTGCACCCCATCAAATCAGTTTTACGCATGGCAAATACACTGCTAAATGTTTTTAATAGTTATGCATCACAGGTTCGTCATATGCTTGTGCTAATGGGCGTATTATATAGCATGGCAGGAGCTCAGTAACTTGTTAACATCTATCAATTATTGCCCAGGTCGAGCCTATCTGGAACTTTTAGCCTTCAATATGTAATTTAACACCTTTATAATATGATATGTTCGGTAAAAAAATAATGTTTCTTATCAAGAGAACTATCCTATTAGTCTTCGAAAACATGCTTACGTGGATTCAATAGCAGTCGGTACGATATACATCTGCTGTAAGCTTGGTCCATGTGAAATTCTACAAGAACCGAGCAATTTGAGCAAATCCTAATTTAGAAACAATTCACTGCTGTTCCACTTCGTCGCGTAATATGGATCTGCATGATATATTGCATATGATTGAAGGCATATAATTTTGCCGATAGAAACTCAATTATTAACAGCATTTAGAATAAACACCATCATGAAGTTTACTGACAAGGAATAATCTTAGGACCAACGTATTTCCAATGCACGTATTTATTTCGTACATATAAATGTACAGATTTGTAAAAAAATCAGTGCAAGACATAAATGAAACATGGTATGTTGTACTTAATTTTATCCTTCCTCAATTTTACTCAGAACGGAATTCGTTAGCACGCATCATAGCACCAGCTTGCACTTTTTGTCTTCACTAAAACGCTTTTTGATAAAACCTAAGTTTTATCCTAATAGGAGATTACTTCAGATGACAGCATCAAAATTTTATAGAGGATACGAGAGTAAGTAAAACATGCCGTCGGTGTTGTCGAAGCGACGTAATCACATTGCGATAAATACCTAAACTAAGTAACCGCAACATTTATATATATATATATATATATATATATATATATATATATATATATATATATATATATATATATATATATATATATATATATATATATATATATATATATATATATATATCTATATAGAGAGAGAGAGAGAGAATATATATATATATATATATATATATATATATATATATATATATATATATATATATATATATATATATGTATGTGTGTGTGTGTGTGTGTGTTTGCGTGGGTGTGTGTGTGTGTGCATAGGTCTATGTATTCGCAAACCAAAGAGATTCAAGCCATGACGAATGCATCATAACCTCTGTAGTCCAAATTTATCCGTGCATAATACTTTAGGCTTTGGAAGTGTACCATACAATTTACCATTGGAAACAGCAGATATGTCTCCTGTTGTCAATTGTCTACTTGATTCTTCTATGGGTTTATTTACCTCGGTCGTTAACCCTTATGGCCTCTAGTTTGACCATCGAATCGTTTGCCAAATGATCAATTTGTTTGATGTTCAGAATATAATTGCCTTGGTTTTGCCTTTGTTATGAGAATTAAAACACGTTGACCAGGACCCAACATCTAGCAATAACGTATTTCCAATGCACGTATTTATTTTGTACATATAAACGTACAGATTTGTAAAACAATCAGTGCAAGACATAAATGAAATTTTACATCGTAATATGCAAATTGTGGACAGGAGCTCGTCTATTTCTTGTTGGTCAAGGATAAAAAATTGCTCGCTCATCCCGTTGCATAATAAGCTCTTTTAATAATGAAATAGTGTTTAACACATTACTATCTTTTACATTCTCACTCAACCTGCGTAGGTACAGCAACATATAAACGATACGCCCTACGCATTTGTTGTTATACAATAACATTTTATTTGCGATGGATCGTGATATGTAAGAAAATGAGTATATCGACATTTTGTGGTACTTTCGATTAATCGGTAAAAGCCGCAATTTATTCAGCAATATAAAATATCTGGCATTTTATTGGTAGCCAATTATAATTCGTCAATCTGTTGTGCCCTTCTACTTTTTAGCGTCCTGCGTTGATACTTAAGTCGCAAGCTTGGCAAGTTTGCACTATTCATGTCGATAAGCACGCAAGTAGCTAATGTATAGTCTACAAACTATGGACGGCAACGTACTAGGTCCTTGACAAATTTAAGGGTATTTAGGGACCTGCATCGCACATAAGAATGCAGAATGAGGGCTAATGCTCTAAGTGGCCGTCCACCAACTGTGAACATATTATCTGAAAATGCGACATTCTACAGTTATTACGGAAGGTGAAAGCATAGCATGGTGAGTCACGGACATTTAGCTCAGTTCGCAGATGGGAAAGTAAGGAAGTGTGCTGTTCTATTTTCATTCTTGTACAAATATAACAAAGCTAATGGCGCGTATCTAATCCTACCAAGCCGACAATAGCACAATAATCTCATGAAAGATGTTATATTATTGATAGGACAGAAATTGGAGCATCATGATGTAAGTCATTATACATTGCATAGACGTCGAATAAAATGATCTTTCCTAAATGTTTTCGTAACCGATTTAGTACCCTTTCACGTAGCTGGTGCTGCAATATATAATAGTTACGTGGTAATAATTCAATTCTTAATATGCCTAGTTGATGAAAGAAATCATGCTTATGTCTGGTTCACTCTGTGTTAGTAGTTCAACACTGTAATGTAACGGGGGTTATGATATCATTGATTGGCCATTGATTAATAGATTTATGTAAAAGTCCTAGCGCTGTATGCTTTCGACATTGAATGAATGCTAACCTGACCGTATTTACCAAAAATAACACCAACTGACGTCAATGGTGTTGCAATATATTGTTAGGGCGTGGTAGCGCTATTGTACTAAGTTTGTGTTGTAGATCAATCATTTAAGTAGCTGATAAAATCAATTGGTGACCAATACCCATTTGTCGGAGGAGATGATAACCACACCGACTGTAATTGTTAGCGCGTATTGTCGAGACAAATCTAGCATGAATCTTACATGAGTACCGATAAATATTCCAATGTATGATTTTGCGTTTTACCTTATTTCATACTTACAGGAGATGTTTCACTAATGTGAAATTAGCATATTGTTGACGCAAGAAATTGTGCATTCTATACATGGTCCCTTATGTTTATTGGTAAATCATTGGTGCATGCAGTGTGCAGGAACTAAGCCGCTGCAACACGGCCACACGATGCGGCAGGACCTTATAACGTCGAAGTCCACATGGCAACATAACACTCCTTGGGATGGGGGAAACGTTGCAGCATGACCCTCATAATGTGTGAGCATATAGGACAGCTCTAACACGCCGGAACATGCTTCGTATTGAATCGGAATACACATGGACGGATACCCCAAATATAGTCTGGGCACTCGTCACAACAGGTAAGGTAAGAAATCATTAGGTAAGAAATCAGTTGGCAGCGTACCCCTTCTCCAGAAAGTCTCGATCAATAACGCGTCCTACAATCTGTGCGACTATTTGCCTAAATAGTCGTACGTCGTGCGGGATCGTGAAATTGTTCGGCGACTGGATTGTTCCGCGCTCAACCAGTTAAGTTTAAGTACATGATCAAAAACCTGCAAATGATCTAATTCGATCGTGCGTCTAAGACCAGCCAAGAGACAAGTTTCCTCGCAGTTACCTGTCGTAACTTGTGGCTCGTTTTGCTATTTCTCAGTAGGGCAGGGACTAAGTCGACAGCGTTTACAATACAAATTGATATTTTACCGTATCCACCTGGGACTTTATTCGGCTGAATAGGGCATGGTGAATTTTAATGCGCTTTTACTAATGGGCTGAACAATGTTCTTTTTTGAAATATTAAATATTTATATTATTGCAGCATTATATCGTGATGCTTGGGCAATAGGGGCTGGAATTTATATATCATGCAGTTTCAATAATATTCAATTCAAGAAGCCGCAAGTCCAATACAAATTGATCTTATCTGGTAAGCCGAGGTTAGAATCGTATATTTTTATATAATTCGAGCCCTGTCATTGGTCTGCTTTGAAAGTGTCAAGATGCATATACCAACCAACGAAACAATATCCAACCGATCGGTAAATTGACAATTTTGTAACACTTTTATTCACGACATATACACCTTGCAATGCAATGAAAAACGCAGGAGGTGACCAAGAGTTCTTTTTCAACAGAGGTTATTTGAACCCTGTGCGACAGCATGTCTAACATCGCAATATCCGTTATTGATTGAAGCACTCGTACCAACACTTGGGTTGAGCATTTCGGAAATCAACCAAATATTTTGCGCTGACAGTTAGCGCCCCTCTGTCTTTTGTTTTTGTCTTACTAGCTTCTTTTAGACAGGGTGCTTGCCCACATTATGTAGCTTGCATTAAATAAGTTGCCCTATATATTGTGAAACACTCGCTTGTGAGCGCTGATATCAAAACATGCATGATTATTGCCTGATACAAACACCAAGTAAGCGTCAATAGTAAAAATGTTTCGGAAGCTGATGATGCAGACATTTTCTTTATCTTTGTTATAAAAGCTCTATTTGTTGTAGTGCTATTCTTCTTTATTCTATTCATTTTATGTATGTCAGTTGACAAAAAGCGGTTTTCAGTGAGTTTCTTTGTGTCATCGTCATTGGTATCAGCCGTGTAGGCCTTGTGCATCCTGTCTGATTTTTGAGCTGTCTTTATCCCAAAGTCTAAATAACGAGCTGAATCAGTCCCTGGCGCAGCCTCATGAGGTAGCTCAGCGGTACTGTCGTAACGTTTTGTAACATTCTCAGTCTATAAGTCTATAAGTAAAGATCATCATGGAATGACACTACTCAACATCTGTTTTGAGAGGCTGCTTAAATAACATTGCCTTGTACCAGCTGTAAAGGTTTGGCTAAATACATTACAACAGCCCGCTTGTTTAGCTGGCTTACTGACCCCTACAGCTTGGTTTGTTCCGAACAATTGTCGGCTAGTCTACATAATGTCTCATGTACCTGTGCTGCAGTCTGTGTTTGTGAATCCCACACTCATTTCAAGGATTACGAGGCTACAATGTGTGATTCACGCAATAGTTGACACCAACGCCAGCTACAATCGATAGCATCCCCCTGAAGTATGACATGGCCACCCAACTAGAGCTGGCCAGAATGATCCATAGTAAGCTCCTGATTCTATATGAGCGTGTACTCCGCCACAGGGATATTGCATACAATAAGTCACTCACTGTGGAACATCAACCTGAACGTGCATTCTGCTGCTCTTTGAAGACCAAGCCAATGTTTCATTTGCCAGCGACAGAGTCATTCTACACCCAAATATTACAGAGATCGAAGTGACCATTGAGGACATTCCCTCACAGTAGTCGACGTAGTCGACAATGCCACAGTCGGATATATTCTCAAAGTTGATCTGTTATACCCTGCAGTGTAACATGCTGATCACAATGATTATCCACTAGCGCTAGAGCAAATGTCAAGCTACAAGAACAATATCCTCTGTGCATTTTGGAGTTCTGTGGAGGTTGTGAAGCTGGTGCCCGACCGAGACAAGAAAGAGACGTACGTGATCCACTTCAGGAATCTCAAGCTCTACCTATTTCTGGAAATGCAGCTAAAAAGGAAAACCTGTGACCTCATATTCAATCAGAGCCCTCGTAAGTTTTTGCAATCAGCGACCTTTACAAGCTGGTGAACTCCGTTTTTTCAATAGAAAATATCCTTAGGATTGTCAATGTTTTGAGAAGAGGGCTGTCTTTATACGGTCCCAAAGTCGATGAAATAACGAGCTGAGATCAGTCCCTGGCGCACTTATTTTGGAAGTTCATCAAAGACATACCACTAGCATACCTCATACAAAACACTAGACAGGCGGTGTTCATTACTGATCGTAACGGTCCATGGTTCTTGTAACATGATTCTCAGATCTATAGAGATGGTCTACTAATTCAACTTAGTCCCTCCTATTGTCACATGCTTGCGATAATGCATATTGCAGCTACACGCCGAGAAACTAACTATACTTATTTTGGAAGTTCATCAAATACATACCACTAGCATCGAGTGTTAACTAGATACAAAACACTTAGACCAGGCGCCTTATTAATGTGTGTTCATTACAGCATGATCTCATCTGACTATTCTCTCAGTGGCCATCTACCTGTCGTAACCTCCTCCACTTCGATCATCACAGTGATTGCGAGCATTATATTTGAAATAGGCTCAAAACCTACGATATAACACCTTAAAGTTAATATGGCCAACACCATATTTATAGATAATATATATATATACTGTTAATACACACACATATAGCGTATACTTATATATAAAAGTATATATATGTATTTTTATATATACATATGTATATATATATATATGAAAGCCATATATATATATATAAAAATATGTATATATATATATATATATATATATATATGTATGTATATATAAATGTATATACATATATATATATGGGTGGTAAATTAGAAGATATTTTCACAGGCTAATCGTCGAGCATCGCTCACGGCAATCCGCCTGTGCCTGTTACAGCATGACGGTGCACAAGGGGATTTATTTTCAGACCACACCACTCTATCAACATTTTCTGATTACAAGCTGATGCATATATCTGTGTTCATAAAACTGTGTGATGGCCATATATTCACAATGGAACACAGACGTAATTAAAAACGTAACACAATTGCTTCCAGAACGTAAACGAGGTATTCGTAAAGATCTTGTTATAATAAGATACCCGACTCGGATGTTTACGTTGTGAAGCTCCCGACAAGCGCGCCACCTGGTTTTGTGGAAGCTAAAATGTAAACAAAAGCGCGTGGCTCAATGCCAAAAGATTGAGCGGCGATGGTATGTTCGCAAAATAACGTTGAATTTCTAAAATTAACGGATTTTTTATAGAACTAATACATAAAATAGAAAAGTCAATTACTATTGAAACCTTTTAAGCAATTTGTGTTGCGATATATTCAATACAATATTTTATATAAACGATTGACTTAAGTCGCATATTTCGGCGTAAGTCTGAATTTATACCCAGACGTCTTGTAGGACTAACCCTAGCCGTGCACGACGTCTTATATATTTATATTGCCGTCGTGCGCGGCTAGGTCTACCCTTGCTCCGGTCAGACGGTATTATAAATATATACACATCCCGTGACTGCCGATCATTGAATTTGATATAATATTTAGTACAATTGTAAATTGTACATTGACTGTTACACAAGACGTCCAGTAGGTCTACTTCTATTTTAGCCCCGCTTGAACGTCTAGTCTATTAGTAATTAATTTTAACGGATTATTCTGAATGGTGTGGCCTTTGTCATTAGTGGTCATCTTTAAGATGAAATATAAGAAGTTGATTTAAGGACACGCTCATATTTTGATACTTTCATGCTGTTTTCCTGATTAAATATTTGATTGGTCACTCAGACGTACCTACACCGAATCAACAAGCTGCATTGTAGGTGATGGGTTGTCTTATGCGGGCATCATTTTATTATGTACTACTGTTGCACATATTCTCGGTTACTCATAATAACAATATAATGCATCATATCAGGACATACCACATACTGAAACATTGATGCAGCATGAGTCTAATCATCATTAATTATATATATATATATATATATATATATATATATATATATATATATATATATATATATATATATATATATATATATATATATATATATATATATATATATATATATATATATATATATCAACTACAGTCCAACCACAAATAAAATTAGATAATCAGGATACATTATGAGATCAACTACAAGCTAACTAAAACTACAGCCAACACTACAGCTCAATTTATCCATGTAAACATTGAACACATAGGTTGACGATATGCCTCTCTGTCTTATGCCATTAGGCACACCAAATCAGCCAGACATAGTTCTGGCCCATCTAACACACACATCTGATTTGAGTACCATGCAACCATAATCTAAGTTTAAGTGGTCCTACATACTATGGAATCATAGAGGGCTTTCAAGGAAATAAATGAACATGAATATTTGATTTTACGGAAATCTAAACATACAACAGCCATCAACACAATTAAGAGCAAAACAATTTCATGTGTAGTAAAATTTCAATGTTTTTACGATTTTGTCTCTCCTTGTGGTCCCTGAATTTACGGTTAGCCTCTCTAAGGGAATGATGCAACCTGATGTTTACCATAATACATATTACTGCAACATGACACTTGCATGATTCACAGTAGAGTTGCTCTAATGGGACTTCTTTAGCAAGAATAGTTACAAGCCTGGCTTTCACTTGCTTACATTATAATACAGTATCAATGATTTTACGGTAATGTTCTTCAAGCCTGCATAATGCATGTACAAGTGATTTGCTAGGGAAAATGAGCCCCTCCTTTGCACTTTGGTAATTCTTCTGACGGACAAAATCATATGCAGGGTCATGTACATTATTGACTATGTGAATTTTGTTTCTGCATGTTTCACACAACTTTTCTCTTAATTTCCTGGCAATATAGCCAGATACATACGCATCTTTAATGCATGAATCTTCATCTTTAATTTCTTTTCAATATCTGTTTTCTCCATGCCTTCAGTTTTCTCTTCTTGTATGTTAAGTTCAGAATCAGATGCAGCGATTGAGCATTCTGCTTGGTTTTGAGAGTGTCAATGATTTTATCTGGTAATAATTGAAAACTGACCCTATGTTTTTTCTAATGAATAAGCAAAACATATTTTGCAGGAGCTGCAGAGGTAAGAACAATAGTTTTTGCCGGAGAAGGTGTATGATCAATGAGTACAATAATGTAGCTAAGCTGCTTCGAACCACAAAGTTCGTTTTTACAAAGAAAAATAAACTTTTATAAGCAGTCATTGCTTTACCTTTACGGCTCATTTTTTTTGGTCTTACGAGATCACATCTTGGAGCTGGAGATATACGTTTTCCGATAGTACTTTTTGGTGGGTTGGGTACAGCCGAATATTGATGGTATTGCGACTTCTTAAGGCTGTTCATATATTGTTTGCTCTCAAAATGCTCAGAACATAGTACACAATTTTGGCTCAACTGCCCTGGGGATTTTCCAATCAGATCCTGACGTCTTGTGTTTTGCACCCATTTCAAGCATCTGAAATGAGACCAAAAGCAGCATGGATTTTTACCTATAATACACAAATTTTGCAATTTTTATTATTAAATAAAATATATTATCATCATTATTATTTTTAAAACTCATTCCAACAATATAATCTTTATCTTACCACTCACAAATTATAGACTTCCATGAAACATCTTCCATAGATTTATGAATATTTAAAAGAATTCATTCACTTGTTCTAAAATGTTTTTACAAAAAAAAAATTGTTTTTAGAAAACTTATGATGTCAGTAGAATAAATCAATTGTATGCTGAGATTGGACGGTATTTATCCAAAAGCCATGCGCTATTGACAGTGAGGTGAAATAAGAATATAACACATCTCATCATGCCAAAAAACACAGTCATGGATATGTGATCATGTAAACAAAATCTTCACCATCAGTTTTTTCCATGACATAACATTGACATATAAGTAGATTATATTTACACATTCAAAATAAATATAAACATATTATGTTATATCATGTAATAAGATTTATTGCTTAAAAATTGGGGTATCTATTGTTGATCTGGCTCCAGAAGAACCAGCACCGCACCATCCTATAAGTTGCTGGGGTGTCACTCATCTGGAATGCATAGTAAGAGTAGTATTTATATAGAATGAAAAAAACACCCTGATAGGTTAGGGCTGGGACTATACAACTGCTAGTATAGGTGGCAAAGATTATCATTAACACTGGCTTCCATCCATCTTTAAAATACCTAATTCCTGACACAACCTTATGTTAGACAAATAGTACCTCAACGTAGATAAACAATAGAACATATGGGTCAAGCCTCGAGGCAAATAAACCTGAAACATATATAATAATCATGAATAAATAACCTTTAGTCAAGTTGAATTAAATAAACTATTGGTCACTAGGCAGATTCGTTCCAGCTAGGCTTAATTATGAGAATCTGGCTGTGAACCCTTGTTTATGTAGATAAGAGATATAAACGATAGTCAATACAAAGAAAAAAACACAATAGGGTCTCTACCTATGGGGTATGTATTGCATTGGCTCAAACAACACATCTAGATCTTGGCATGTATTCATTGCCATTTAATAAACGGATAATAATTGCTTAAATACATGGCACATACTGCGTGATTATCGATTTAATCGTACAGGGTTTATCTAACCACCGCCGACTTTCTTAAACCCCCTTAATCATGAATTTTACTTGGAAAATCATGTAGTGTTTTTAACATTCAGACCTACCTTTCTTCATCTTTAGGGAACCGAAATAGGTTATATCCCTTCGGTTCTATCTACAATTTGAACAGTTTATTGCAGCACAGAAGTGCCCATTTGTTTTTGACTGTTAGTCAGACATATTCGCAAGTCATAACCAAGTGTGTCGGTTGCTGCGCGTCGAGTAGCTTCCACAAAAGTAGGGGGCGCTGCCGACACGGTGTCACGGAATTTGTCGGGCGAATTGCCGAGTCGGGTATCTTATTATAACAAGATCTTTGGTATTCGTACCGAAAAAGCCGATACAGAGCCTACTACATAAAACCGCTTAGATATATGCGAGACATACTTTGATAGCGACACGCGATGTTTATTTACATAACAAAATATGCTTCCTTTCTACATGCTTGAATAAGCTAGGCCAATGCACCACGGTCGCTGATACTACCGGCAGTGGATATAAAATACGCTCAATATTATGTCAGTAAATTTTAACTTCAAAATATACATCATGCTTTTCTGGTGCGTGTGCGTAAGAGTGTGCGCTACCTGCTAACCAAAGATAAAATGTCATACTATATTTAAACTGTTGCATTAAATGTTTTCCCACTTTTACTGACGTCTATAGTTGTACAGGTACACGAGTGTATACATCACCTAATTTACAAACTATTTTAGTGTGCATCTTCTGCTAACTTGGTGCGACATGAATCATCTGATGTGTCAGTGGCTGCTGCTCTCATAGGATGAGACTTGATTTTCTTGATGTCTCCTGTTGCAGTCCGATGATATCTTGCCTTGTCCGATAGTTTTTGTTCCTTGCTTCCGTGTATCTACCTGTATCGCATGATGCTTAGCTACAGCAATATAATTATCCAGATGTAAAGGTTGGACCTTATATCTTGGTTGCTGAAACTTCCACCTGGCAGTTAGCAAAGTTCAATTTCTACTCACTGTCAGGAAGTGGCATAGCACAAAAACGAATATGTCATTTTGCAATGGAGAATGGTCATTTCAAATGTCTCTTGTCCGGTGGTAGTTGTGCATAGCTTCGCTGGCTAAGTAATATCCTTGCGTACTTGATGTCCTTACTCTTTGATAACTAGGTAGCAAGTGAGGAATAATACATGGTAACGTAAATGCTGTGAAGCTCACTATTTAGGAAGTGCTATATGTTTGGGAACGCGGAGTATATCATCAATTCGATAGATTCCGGCAAAAAGCACAGCGTTTGTTCTCTTAAGGTTTAGGCTGATCCGTCGGTATTACGCATCACCACGCTTCACAAGGGAATTTATTAGATGTTGCATTTGCAGTGGTCTTTCACCCCGTCTGAAAAATTAGTATCACACACCAAGATATACAGCCAAACGTATAAACGTACGCACTTGATGGTACTGGATGGTAACGTCACCTACTGTCAATCAAATGCATTAATATTTTAAGCTGAATCATGTTCAGCGACAATATGGTGGAAGCGGCCTACATCTAATAGCAGCGGTGATGGTTATTATTTAGAGATAGCAATCTGTGTAAGATTATTATTACCACATATATTATCATATATCGCAGTATTGTGACCAATGTCAGGGGCGTAGACAGGCTTGAAAGAATTTACGCACAAACGGGGGAGAAATCTACAGTTCCAGACAGTAAATTCCAACCCCTCTTAGCTTTTGACTTTGATGCCATTTTTTGCCAAATTTATTTATAGCACATTTTTTATTAATCAGACGCGATATAAATTCACGGCAAGCCGATAAAATTGGCGTTTCCGTCGACGCCGTGTGCACAACAACAACATGGTGTTCAGCATAACAAGACCCTGTTACAAGACTTGATGACCAGCTAATGCTAATTAACTGATGATGATCGTGTATATTCCCAGTGTCTTCAATATTTCAGTTACAATAATTTTCAATTAATGAGCAAAATATGACACAACACGCCCTAGTATTACCTGCTTTTGCATAAGATACATGCCTTTCCGACGTGATATGCTGCATAATTGAGAGCCCCTCATTCAACCGTTATCGGTGTCATTTGATATGCAAGTCCCACTTCAATGCAACGACTATCTGTACACAGCACGGATAATGAACGGCAAGATAAACATGTGGCAGGTGACTACAAGGTCGACCACAGGAACGGAAGTAAACTATATTTAAATGCCATAATCATAGTGAAGCGTAATTGATAGCTTGACATATACAATTACGTAAATACCTGTATTACTCACAGATGCTACTTCTGCTGATCCATCGAGCAGTGCAAGAACAAAATCTAGGTTTAAAATACAATATATAGCTGTATGTCAATATTATGCCTCGAATGTAAAGTGTAAAGCCTCGAATGCAAAGTGTAAAGCCTCGAATGTGAAGTGTAAAGCCTCGAATGTGAAGTCTAAAGCTATGATTGTTAAGCGTAAATCATTGATTGTGAGGTGCTAGTATTCATTTACCTTGCCGTGATCCAATCAGGTTTGCTTTTGTAATATTATGCTGCAACTGTGAGTCTGAACGGAAATCACATTTCAAGATGAATACATTGATGTCTGTCTTGCATTAACTGTAGTAATTTGGACTGCATTACGCCGCGAAATGTAATCAGAATTATATATGCGAATGTTGTTGTTTATGCTAAGAATCGCATATTTGCAGAAATCTCAATGAAGGACCGATATTACAGGTAAAATATGATTGGCCTAACACGTAAGGCAGTGACCCGTGTCAGTAGCAATATATCATTAATGTACAGCTCTTCTACTGCTGCACACTTCTAATGTGCATGAGACGGGTGTACTAATATAAGATTTGTTTGTAAAGGCCATCATTATTTCCGAAAAATACCTCAGTGGTCTAACAATAGATCTACTCATATGTCTATTTATGTTGACGTCTACTTGTTAGCTATTTAGTAAGACAAACTGACCTTAAAATCGGCGAAAACATGGTGTTTGCGTCGATCTGAGGTATAATTATCTGCCAATATTCTTCTCAGACACATATGCAACCCACTTGATTGCTGCATTTTATATATAGGCACCTTAAATACGACAGCGCATATAGCAGCTACCTGCTGAAATAAATCTTTTTTGTTTAAAGTCCTCAGTCGTCTATAATAATGTATGAATATTGCCATGGGCCAAAGTAGCCGACCATCCACTGAAAACAGCACAGCTGAAAATACACCGTACCGCAGTTTGTACAGAAATTTAGCTCAATTTGTGGAGGATTAAAGTATTTGACAAATTGTAATCGCAATATATTTCCATACGTTAATCTGAGCTGACATAACTGATTTAATTATACAGCATAATTTAGATTGTGAGTGTACGATAGACGCTTTGTTAAAACATTGCTTCCAAACTTTGTAAAAATAGCTGCATCCACCTCTACCACTACGCACATGTAGAGGTATGTAAGGGATACTCGGCTGCACGCATCAGATAATGCTGTTTGTTTTGATCAGACCGTTAACCTGCCTGTTTGTCCATGATGTGAATCTTTAACTTTTGCCGTAATGTATCGCATGTTTGACAACCAATTGCATAAATCGCAAATGAGAAACTGTCCATTTAAAGTGAACCACATGAGTAAAACCAAATAATGTAATGATAACAGTAAATAAAACGTGTGAGACCATAGCAGTAGCTGATAAGGTAAGAAGTGCCGCAGCAAACGTATGGAATCTCCTGCATTTACACTCGTGCTGGTTTCAACTAACAATCATGGATTGACACTTTGAAGAGTGTCTTCATCTGAAGCAACAAAGCCTCTAACACAAACTTTACCTATTACATGATATAATCTAATTTTCACCCATCATTGCATCATTTATTATGTGAATTTCTCTGAGAAGCTCTGCTGTTTTATTAAAGGTTACCGAGGGTATATTTCGCTTGCTTCAGAGAAAGTACTGTTGCAGTGTTACATATTAAACATGAAAATGAAACATGGTAAGGTATTTGTATTTTCGTAGGTCGGAAATATCTCATTGTTTCATTAGGATTTTAAATGTGGGATAAATTCTATATTTCTAATCAGCAATGTAGGCAATTAAGGCACATAACCATCTTAAAGATCCATAGAAATGCAATTTTAAATTTTGAGCTTAGTTTAATAAGACATAAATGAAATTAAGTTTTATTTAGTTATAACTTTCACCTTAACCCTACGCCTGGAGTTCGTATTCCTTCGTCTACAACCTCAAGTGCTGGTCGTGGATCAACACACCCATGATCGCAATACAACAGAGAGTGGAGGTAACACAAGAACAAATAACTCGCAGAGGTCACATAAGGTACCCGGACATTATGACGTATGCACCGTGCGACAGACAGCATTGTCGGGCAGAAGCACCTCCTCCGCCTCATATGAGAGCACTCCATGATGGACAGAATCCATTAACAAGTTGCCCAAATGAGAAATGTCGGCAGCAATGCCGTTTTTGCACGCAAGCATTTGTGATTCGGGCGGAAATAGTTGGCTTCACTTATGAGGTTTCCAGTGACATATACTGTTCAGTTCATTGGAAGGGAGGTTTTTGGTTAATAACTGGTAGGGTGTTTTCTAAACCCGCAAGACAGTGAATGGCTTGGTGAGTTTGACGCGTTTAATGTGTGGGGAGGCACTCTAAGCAAGTAATAATCCGAAATGTATCGCAATTACAATAATATTCTGAAAAAGGTTTAATAGGTTAGTTTAAAGGTCGATGAGATGTGTAATCCCGCTTGAAACTGCCAAGTTCTGCCATATTTAGCAATAATATGAGCACTACATGCTGCCGGCGCCTCTTCCTTATTTCTGGTTGCCCTATCATTTTTACCGCGTATCTGACATTTGAATTGACATTCTAGGAGTTCCGTGACGTCTTAGGTGTTTGGTAGCTTATATACCCGATTATTCGTGTTTCGGTTATTTGCAAAAGACAAGATTTCAATCCAACATCTATCAAACCACATGCACATTTTTATTGTCATAACATTGCATGGATTCTGTCATGTGCTACATAATGCAGCATTTATTTCATCAACAACGGTAGCAATGTAGCGCCAAAATGGTGTCTAAATATGTACCATGTACAAATGGCTATATTGCCCCTAGGTAATGAGGCTTCGGCTTTTTGCAGCTTATTTTATGTCCATCTTTGTAGGCTTGATTCGCGTGCGGATTACACTCAACTATGGTCCGATACATATCAAAGTCACCTAATAGACTTCGGTGACTTATGCATGTATGAAATGATCGGTCAGAAGAGTATAATATATAAAGTAGCGTTCTAGGAGAATCAAGAGCAATTCGCAGCACATTATTTGTGTTAGTCATTTAGAACCAAATCCGGCCTAATATGAATGGTATTTATGTTGTAATGCGGACCATAAACTAGAACTCAAATGCCAAACTACAAGAAATGCTCCAGCATTATGTTTATAAAATTCTCTCAATATATTACTCTTGGGTAATTTATGTAGATCATGCCTTGAATCTTCCACCTCTTGCAAAGGCCATATTTCCTATACAGTTAACGAAACAGAGAGTAAACCCCGTCTAGCTACCTTGCAAGTAGGTAATATACATCGACAATGTCACAACAAACCTACATCAATGATCGCAGATACCTTAGCAAATTCTATTACCAGCGCCATCGTACCTTTAAATTATAAGAATTACCTGATGAATATCATCGGATGCCCTATCGTAACGGCATCAGGCAGAGCGATTTTGTTGTTTCACTTTATCTGTGTTTCTCTATTCCGCAATCTCATATACTGTTTAGTATTTGACAACTCCGGGCACAGTGAATCATTCTTTTCAATTGATTAACATACCGATTCCGCCATCCACAATGCCGTGGCATCGGAATCGATAATGTAGCTTTAGTGTGCTTCTGTGCAGGAAGTGTCCTCTTCAATCCCCACCGTGATGCCAACAACCTTGAGTGCCCTGTTAAAATCTATTAATACAATAGATTGGATCCTGACGGGGTCGTCCGAGACTCTTGTAAGCTAGTCAATAGCAGAAGCGTGATAACCATGCAAGATACCAGAGAGCAAAGTAACGCGTTGATGTTACTCTTTGGGAGACGCGAAGACAAGCTATGTTGTTTTAATAAAGAGCTCCGTCGATCCGGCGATCAAATTTCTAGCATAATAAACTCATTCTTTGAACTCGAACTAATAACAGTTACATCAATAATGTAATATATGTCAGCTGGCATTATTTCGGTATGATGTTTGCGATAACTCGCAATGACACAGGTTTCGCTCAAAGAGTGACAACGAACCCCGTTGAACTGCATTTACAAAGCTGATAACCGGTCATAATTAACTGACACGTGATGACTTTAATTGCCACAGTATCGTCGACAATCATTATTTGTGCCGATTGTCCGTGGTAGTAAGGTCGCTACATACTTCGACACTATTTAATACATGTAAAGCCAGAAGATAATTTCATACAGCCCAGTTTAGCCCCGGCGGGACAATGTATACTTAGCCTGCCATTAGCTGCCGGCTCTGAAGCGCATATGTCTTTTTGTCATGCTACAAGACAAGCCACATTACTAAGGGGGTGTCTACTTATTCAAATGAGACTACATTTGGATAACTGATCTCTACGGATTTTGACTATTTCAATTAAACAATTGTCATGAACTTGACTTGGATAGATCTGGCTATGTGACGGCTTTGTAACTCTCTATATCTACTGATTTATGTAGCCGTAATCCTGTTGCGATTGTCAGGGCATTGATTGGTCTTGTAGCACTTTGAATACTCTTATAGAGGTAGTCGTACGATATTAACTATAGCATCTTATATGAGACCAGTGTTTTTCAAATACTTCCAACGATTTCATATTGAAAGACGTTACGATCGAGTTTGTTGCAATATAATATTCATGCTTTGTAACATGTTTGCTCAAGGTCAAAAGGCACAGAACAACCACCGTACTGTTATTAGACAGGTCATTACGTGTGAAGCAAATCAATGCTAGTCAAATGTATTTCGGCCGAAAACCAACCGGCTCGTTACGAATTACCTAGTTTTTGACAGTAAGCTGCAGTATCTAGAATGTTTCAAGTCCGATGTGTAAATTGCTGTTTTCGTTTAATAACGATTTTAATAAAAATAATGACAATAATACTGATTTAGAAGCATCCAATCAAGCTTAGCATGGCACTTGCTGACCCACAACAGGAGTGGTTGGAACCCGATCGGGAATTTCTGGTAATTCGAATATTATTGCAAGGGGTCGGTCATTTATCATAAAATTGAGCCCC
This sequence comes from Urechis unicinctus, assembly GCA_034190875.2. Taxonomy (NCBI): domain Eukaryota; kingdom Metazoa; phylum Annelida; class Polychaeta; order Xenopneusta; family Urechidae; genus Urechis; species Urechis unicinctus. The sequence continues at coordinate 2,254,887 of CM067358.1, read as the reverse complement.
AATATATAATCATAACACTTTTCAATAAAGTCCCTTATATTGTAAGAATTGAATCAGTCTGGATAATTGAAGAATGATTTATCTTTCAGAGTCGAACACCTGAAACAAAATATAATCCTGTCGACATTAATCAAGCTCAACATACTTTGGTGTGCATTGCTTTGCTGATAATCGTATGATATCAAAGTAATCATCATTTTCAAAAATATGGGTCTGACCTAATCCGTTATTTTAGATAAATCCAAATTACTATTTCCCTTATCGCTGTGTCTGTATAGTGTGCGAATATTAAAAAGGATCATGAGTTTCAAATTACAGTGTGTACATATGAATAGATAGCAATATATGCATATATATATATGAATATATATATATATATATATATATATATATATATATATATATATATATATATATATATATATATATATATATATATATATATATATATATATACATATATATGTGTGTATATACAGTTACCCACACACATATATACATTCAAATATATTCATATGTATATTTATATATACGTATATATATTAATTTAAAGATAAATGTATATTTATACATATGTATAATTATGCATATACATATGTCTATCCTTAACAGCGCAGCCGCATGAAGGATAGAGTTCGACATATTCGCAAACCACCACTACACAAGCCATAATGAATGAATAGTCCCTACTATCATGATGTATTAGGTTTTGAGGACGTCTAGTGCCACCAGCGTGATAAAGTAGCCTTCGCAAAGGTCAGTGAGATCGGAAGCCCACCTATAAACTGTAAACATATGTAGCAACAGGGCTTAGTTATATGCCAATGGCTGCCATACATTGCATGAATTGCTGTTGCCATCAGCTCAGCTCCTCACTCTTAACTTATGCATCTGCCATGGATATAAATATATGCCAGGCATATTAGACAAGATGTAAGTAGTCACATAATTAGCTCTCGAATGCATAATTATCTGTCAAATTACTGACAGCTGTATAGATAACAGCGAACAAATGTTTGAAAAATACAATAAAAAATAGCGAGTACGTCATCGACCAGTTTGTGATTGGATGACTTCGGACGGAATGATAGTATGGCTGTGGACGAACAATGACTGCATGTGCAACAATAACAACTGGAGAAATGCCTCTAATTGTAAGATATCTACTACATTCTCTTGCGGGTTTATTTATTTCGTTTGTTAGCCATAATGGTCTGTAGCTTTTCCCTGGGATATTTTACCAAATGAACAGTTTGTTTTATGTGCCGGAAACAACTGCCTTCATCCACCGTATTTCTTATGATAGTTATAACACCCCGACAAAGAATCCAACTCGTATTGCCACTGCAAAACCTCGTAAGATGCTATAGGCAAATTATACACCTACTTGAAAAGACAAGGAAAGATCTATATCATCTCCTGTATCAATAGTTTTACATTTGCAGCTACGCATTTAAAATAACTCTGTTCTTCGAATAAACTCAGTATGTATCAAGAACAAACATTGGTCTCATCTTGCGAGTTGCTAATTGACAAAGCCAAATACGGACAGTAAGTTTGCCTTCCCTCAAATCCAGGGAACTAGATTATGGCCAGCTTCTAGAAAAGTACAGTATCATTTGCCTGGCAAACAAGCTGATGGTAGTTTGGTTCTTGATTTCGATTGACATCCTAGTTATACGCGGCAAATACCATTCATATAGAGCTTGAAGCAGAATGAATGCCTTTTGTTATAGTATTGAGGTTAGCTGATTGACGAAATTAAGAGTTATTCCTCACAGCAAAGCTGCCATATGCAATTTTCAAAGGAACCGTAAACATAAATACCTCACCCATATGTAAACATTTGAGCATTCTATCGATCCTGCAACGTATGAATATTTGGTGCGAGTCCTTACTTACATTATATTCACCTGTTTCTTATCAGCAGTTAAAAAGCAACGCTTGACACAAGGAGATGCCATTGGTCCTGATCCGACACTTTAGCCGTATTTTACAGTCATATATTGCAGTTAAATACCAGATGCAGTAAATGTATTCCATTGGTATCGATATTTGATTAAATCGTAATATTATCATTCCTGGTAGTGAATATGTAACATTCTTTTGCAAATCATCAAAGTCACAAACAACCATGCGTTGCGCTAATCGTTTGGGAATGAATGCCTTTTATATCGTTTGGTCGAGCCTTATTCTTTGCGTTGAATAACCCGAGTGTCCAAAATCCTACACACTATTATGCAAGGATAGTCAGAAACGAATTCATATGCTCTACCCCAGCCTTTAGACGCACACAGGCAGCAATGGCCGTTATGTCAATTTAGCGGGCTGATGTCTGATGGCAAGCAAGTTGGTAAGGCAAAGAAGGTTTGTTTATGTGAAGGCGTTCTTGATGTCACAGCCCATTTTGAGGCAGAGTTTATATATAATTTACTTAGATATACACCACGTGCAACTGCTGCCGAAATATTACCGACACAAAATATTTATTAATAATCGTTACTTTAGGCTCAAATGATGCTTTTCAAGATAGCATCCGCCAGCGTTTTCCACAGCGATATTTTGTCAATGTCCGCATCCGCAATCACATTATTAATATTCGTCTCCGCACATGACAGACATTTATCGCGGCTATAGTGTTCGCATTATGCGCAGATCATGTGATCGTAGACAATTCGAAGGATTTAATGCACAGTAAATCGGCCTAAGATAATAGCCTATGTTTTTCTTTCAAACGGGCTGTGAGCATGTGATTGCCTGCTTTATTGTCGCTGAGAGCCAACATCGTAAAGCGGCGGGTGGGTAATTATCAATTTGAGTCCTTGAACAGGCATGTGCTCAGGTGAACCTACCTCACAAGGTACGGCTTACATTTTCTTCCTCTTACTAGACTTTGGTATTGCTTACGTTCGTTCTTAATCCCAAATTTAGAACAGATGCGCAGCTAAGCCTTCAAGCAAACCCAGTGTCATTTCAGCCTATAAACTTTCCATGAAGCAAGCAAATATGATCAGATATTATCACATATTGAGTAAAATGAAAATGCAAATGTAGCGTTGCAACGGCGGACTGGCCGTTAGATCATTCAATCAGTGTTATTTCTGTAGACTATCCAGCGGAAAACTGATTGGGCATATACCGCACATGGTTAGACTTCTTGTAGTGTCAATAGAGTCTTCCTTGCTATATGTATAGTTCGATTTTGGAAGTAGATTGCCCAAATTGTAACCCACAATTACATGCACATTCTGTGAAAGTTAGTGTTTACATACACACTTTATTATAATTATAAATCCGTTACACATTAGATGCATCGGACAGCTTTTCATGCTTGTATGTTACGAATTTGTTTTGCATTGTGGCGATAAAATGTGATATAGGTAGGGCAAGTTAATATTACTTTCTACCCCAAATTGTTTTTGGACTAAAACCACCCGGACTTCAGGGACTATGTAGCGGGCGTTGTGAGATAAACATCATGAAGCTTTCAATGCAAACATGATATCACTAAGACAAATCTCGATCTCGCATGTTAAATTTGTGGCATAGAAGCGCTTCTTGAAGTTTGCTTACAACGTCCGGAATCTATCTATGCAGCTGTCTTCTAAGAAAGCCAACTATTTTGACTACTATGAATATTCCGGATGGGGTTCAGAATATGCTTACCTGAGCGAATACCAGCTGTGGTACGCTTTGACGTTAATGATATTACGCTCTGTCGTCTTTGTGATTGTGGCCTTGGTCAAGCCATTTATTATGTAAACCATATGAGACTGCAAACCTCTCCTGAATCTGAACGAATAACATTCATCAGGATGAACTTTATCATGAAAAAACGATTTTCGATGATTTACTATGCTTCCAGAAATAAAATCGAAGTCAAAACTATGAAAGCAATCACAGCAATGTTTGACTTAACATAAACTTGCAGTAAATTGAGTTGATCAAACTCAAGGAATATATCAATTAGATAAACATCGTAACCCTTTATTGGATATCAAAGCCCATGAACGAAGCTTGTCTTGTATCCACTGTTTGCATTGAGCTATGAATACAACGCATATGGCCAATGCACAGAGAACATGGTTGCAAACGGAGCCATTATGTATAGTGCCATCATGAAGTACATGTCGTGAATCAAGAATTGCTTTCGCCTACATTGCGAAATCTCACTGGATCTATTGCAGCAACTGGTGGCTCTATGCTGACAATCCACTGACGTCAATGGCATGATTGGTAGCGATGTTAATTTATTTTTCAATTATCATACCAATTCCGAGTTTTATTCTATGCGCCGTGTAAAAGCCTTACGCCTTCGGGATCGAAAGTGTATTCAGCCTGCGTATGCATCAACGCTTCACGGCCGGAAGGAAAAACTCTGAAGGTGCTGACGTTTCTTGAAATATGTTATAACCGAGTCTGTAATTGTTTGTCCTTTATGTATTAATACGCAGGGGATAACAAAAAAACGTCCTGTTATGAAGGGTATATTTGGCTGCAGCTACCGTAAATCAGGTTCACATATTTCAGTGTACGATTGTTTGGATTTCTATCATGCTAACCGTACGCGACCAGACAATACCAGATCCGTTTGAGTTTTTGTTTTGTTTTGAGATGTGCTCTTCAAATGAACTGTTGGTAAGCTTATACAAATGTTTTATGCAAAACAATCATTCCATGGCTATTTGAATTAATCTAAGTTCGTGCAATTTAAAACACATCTCACCAGGTGCAAAATCCTAAATACCCCCTAAAGCACATTGATTTAGCTGTGAATCATAACCAGCCAAAATTAGAATAAAACGTTTAAACACTGGGAGAGACGATATTCGTACCTTATGTTTTATCCACCAATATGTCGCGCTCGAAGTTGACAGAATGCTACACAGCCATGCTTTGCCTATTCCATACGTGTTATAATCCATCTTCTATGTTCTAGAGTCGATTGCACGTGCTCAGCCAGATTAATGTTAACTAACGTGTCTTAACAGGAATCCCATTCACTATATGGTTATTATGCTCCATCGTTGTGCAGCCAACTCCAATATTATCATCGTCATGTGTTCATGCACAATGACACACCTTGACCCTTATCTGTTTTAAACATTACATCCAATTAGTCGATCCTTGAAAAATGAATCATTTGAGAACCAATCATACTCTGTTGGTATTTTGTATTACTCCTGTTGACAGATAACAGCACAGGACGACAGCGCACATACGAGGCTATATCTAGCCAACATATGCCTAAAGCCGCACCTGTCGTGAGCCTCAGATAAAAGGCGTTTAATTGCACTGTCACGACTTATAGCAAGGCCCTCTTTTACGTTAGGTTGCAGAGCACAATTGAACAGCAGTATTTAATGATTGCGGTATGTGAAGGTTTGTTTTCATGAAGAATATTTACCACCATGATCAAAACAGAATTTGTCCTCAGTGATTAATTATCCAGCATGAGAAGCGATGGCAAAGGCTCTTGACTCCCAAACAATGCGCTCAGCGAATTGATGCAGATGGCTTACTACTAAGTCAATCCTTTAACTAACGTACTTGGACAGATGTCACAAGTCGATATCGAATCAAGACCATGGCAAGTTCGGACTGTCAGCTAATTAGTCTCGGACGGTCAGCTAGCAACAGTCTCAACTAACCACCCTTACTTGTTTGTCACTGGCCTCAATGAAATCATTGTTGGGCATATGGTAATGAATTATCTAAGGTTTTCCTTACATAGGGAGTGCATTTTAATCGGTAGTACAGAAATATACAAATAACCCCATTCAAGGGCAAATCTTTACCAAACACTAAGATGGGGCAAACTGACTGAGCGATTAGCACGCGCCATTAAATAAGCACTTAACGGGTGTGTTACAACTAATTTAGTGGCATAAAACACACATCAAGTGCAGCCTAATCAGACCCTGTAGAGGTCTCGATAAACAGTGAAGGTCACTTTATATAAGATTATGGAGTCTATTTTGACCTCTATGTGAGGCCATATCATCCATTATAAACGTATGTTTCATTATTGAGCAATTCATTGGCGTGCTATACCAAACGGGCAGATTTGATCAGACCGATGGGTGTTTCTAATGATGAGCTGCGATTAACGGTGCTAACACATACAATGGTATATAAATTGTAGACGAGGCTAATAACATTGACCATAATAGTTATACTGCGCTCAACAATTTGAGAATGTTACGATTACAACACAAGTAGTTCTATAGTCAATGAATTATGCATAGCATGGTCCTGACCCGTTCTTTTCCAATGTAACAGACACCCGATTTGATATGTCGATGTATGTATTCAGATATACAGCAGGCGATTAAACAGTTATATCATCATATCAATCATCCTGTCAATTCAGGCAATTTATTGTTTTACTAAGTTTACTATTAATTAGTGATTGGTATGGCACTGTTCGGCAAAATACAGACGTTTGAAGTCAAATGTATCACAAGGAGCTTGGGATGTCACATATGCCCAATTATCATCTCAAAAGCTGTCTCGTCTATTCATGCCACCTAAGTCTGTCTAAGGAAGAGCGGTATGTGCTCCCCTATGATTGTGCTAGATAGGGCATTGTCGGAGTGAGTGTTTACTCGTAGCCCAATAAAGATTTCAATGATGATGAGCTGTTTTACTGCGTCATTCAACAGTATATAGTGCGCATTAACAAACCTATGTATGCCCTTGTGACCGCTCTACGGGCAGATGATTCGTTTGCACAGGCTATCGTTAGGCGTCGTTGCTCGATCAATCGACCGACATATGTATCTGTTTCAGTTTAAGTCGTCTGACTCCGGAGCCGAATTGACATTGAAGTCGCCAAATAACGCGGCCAATATGAAGGGCCTGTTAGTTTGTTTATAACCTGAGTATAGCCAACTAGATGACTTATTCCTAGAGGCTAAGTGCGAAGGGTCTACTCAGACCCTATAATCACAGGCTTTGTAGTCCGTTAGTTTTTAATAATGCTCATCAGTATGTCTTTATAGCAAATAACTGAACACCACAGTAACATTAAGCGTCTTGCGGAAACGATGGCTGGTGTACGTAAATATCACTTCCCCTATGTCATTGAAAAAAACAACTTTATTAATCAAGCCACGTCATTATGATAAATGACATCAACAAGATCGCATATTTGCTTTCGAATATTTTGGTAATTTTATCGAAATGTGCAGTTTGGTGGGATGACTTATGACTGAATCCGAAGGTAATTGTCAAAGATGATATAACTCAATCACCTATTCAAATGCGAGTAACTGCTGTGCAATTTATTGACCAAATCAATTTTTCTTAATCAATATAGGGATTGATTTATTTCACCTAAATACTGGCGTCAGTAATGCATTCATCGTTATATTTGTGCATGCGTTGGCGCAGTACTTAGCAGTAAGTGTCATTGCATACCGTAAACTATTAAGTTAACATGGCGCTGCTCAGGTCAAACTCGGCGCGGGGAGGTCATTTCTTAAAAGGCAAAAGCACGTGGCCACAATGAATTTCTTTTTACTAACATAGCGCTTTATTAACGGAGCTGTGTGGCAAGCAATTAGAATATCTACCTCAACTTATGAGGACAGATCCACAAGTAATACTGTGGTGCGTTTATTTGTATCGTTCATCACATCATCAGCGTTCCAATGAGTGCGTCGAGAATGCATCTGGTTATATATCAGGATTGGTCGTCACTGGTCGATGGTTGGTTAATCGTTAACCAGACGCAGTGACTTGATGTACAGATATCATACAAATGTTCCGTTTGATCATATCAACACCGTCAAGAAAACACTAATTACCATCAGAACAAATTCATATATGCTTGAAATATGTTTCACAATAACTTTGTTGTCAAAGCGTACGGAACTATACGTTAAACCTCTCTAGTTAGCACTGCATCTTCTCATGGGATCAGATGTGTTATCTTATACACCTCTCAGAATGTGTTATGTGTTGCTCATGGGGTCTTAATGCGCTGACTACGAGGCAGGTAGCGAGAGCCAGATTAAGTTATCTGCTGTATTATGGCTAAAGCTCCCGCAAAGAGCACTGGAAGAATTAGGCTTTATGCCTCAGATTGTTGATTAGCACCTGTCTGACACTGTTTACGGAAGCCTGCGCTTCGTAAGAGCCTCTATTTAAATGACTTACTTATACATTAGCGAGTCCTGACATTCACATTTAATGAGTAATAGGCCATCAGTACGTGGGTAAATAAATTCTCTAAACGAGGTAAAACTCCAGAGATCCTTTTTCATAATATAAAGAAGGAATCGAGCGAGGTAGTAAGATGTATTATATTTAGGCTTAGGACACACGCAATTATTTACATATATTTTACAATTATTATAATAAGTGTTATCATAATATTTTACTAAAGAGCACAAACCACATTATATCCCGATAGATCACACCTAACATCCGTATCATTTTCTATGCTTTGTGTAGCCAATAGCATACTATTAATCAGCATTTGAAAAACTGCAGCTGATCAATCATTTTGATCCATCACAATATGAACCAAACATTTTGCTGTTAATATACATTGCGCTTGACAGCACCAGTTTTCACAACACTTCATTATTATAGTCTTTAATTAAATATATGTCGCTAGATTCTACAGATAAATAAGTTTCCAATCTTATGATCCCGTGTTGACCGGTGAAAGGTTACGCTTGATTAAGCCGCAGATACTCATGCCAGGTTGGCTGCACGCGACACATTCAGCTGCATAATCCTTTGAATTCCCTTGTATAATGAGCCGCAATAAAGAAGGTGCATAAAAGAATAAAAGAGTCACGCCTTCTTAAAGTATACTACATATGACCGCTATACAAGGTGTGCGTGATGCAGCTCACATATGCATATATATAAATATATAAATATATATATATATATGTATATATATATATATATATATATATATATATATATATATATATATATATATATATATATATATACATATTTATGTATATATATATATTTCTATATATACCCTAAATATATATATATATATATAAATATATATATATGAAAATGTATATGTGTCTCTATATCTCTAAAAAATATATACACATATATATAAATAGATCTCTATATATATATATATGTATCTCTCTATGTCTATATATATCTCTATCTCTCTATCTATATCTATATAAATAAATAAATCCCTCCCTTGCCCCTATATGTATATATTTATATATCTATAGTGACGATTACAACCGTTCGTTGACTCTAACCATTCGAGGACAAATTTTTTAAGTGCTTTTTTGCTGTCATTTATTAATAATTATTAATGCGTCATATATTGATTGATGTTATGAAAATGTTTGATGCAAATGAAAATATGTTTTACACTTTTTATTCCCAATACATATTTTTGGTCCTCTAAAGGTTGTCCACGAATGGTCATGAAGCTTGTTTAAACGCACGAATACAACCTTTCGTGTCCATATATTTTTCGTATTTTGTGAAATCATTTTCATCCATCATGGATTAGAAATATAATATTTATATATTGATGTGATCATTGTGAACGATTGCGTTTTGCAATATAATTTAATGTTGAAGAAAGATGAATAATGAGAACAAAATTGGTTTTCGGTAATTAAATCTTAAAATCCATCAAATATCTTAATATTTCGAAATATACCTATTCAACAATCATGCTTTAACATTGTTTCGGCCATCTGGGTCAAAGTATATAATGTTATAGGGAAGATATTGACGTTTTCGTGTTATGTCAACGAATGGTTAGTAGCTAAAATTTGATTTTACAATAATATTTAAAATTCAATGAAATCGTTCGTGAAAGGTTATGATTGAACATTACTAAGAGTATATATATATATATATGTATATATATATATATATATGCATATATATATATATAAATATATACATATGTAAATGTATATGTGTATACATATATATATAAACACATATTTAAATAGATATATATATATATATATAATAGATACATATGTAAATATATGTATATATACATATATATATATATGTATACATATATATATACAAATATTTATATATATATATATAAATATAAATATATCTATCTATATATATATATATATATATATATATATATATATATATATATATATATATATATATATATATCTATATATATATATATATATATATATCTCTATCTATATATATCTCTATATATCTATATATATCTATATATATATATATATATATACAGCAGGGGTGCTGATTTTCGATGTCATTTGGGCGCCAAAGTGTCTAAGGCGCGACGTTTTATACCAGTTTTAAGGTGATACGACAGCGAATCGACCTATGTAAGTTTCTATGCTGAATCACACATAGAAGAGAAATTTGTGCTTAAAATGTACCGTGCACAAGATCCATTGGAAGCCTGATTTAAAGATTAAAAGATCCAATGATTTGCTCACGACCGGATCGATACAACAAGAGGTAGAATGAATGGATTACGTCAGACGTGACGCTCAACTCTGTTTTGACGTTCATTGTTTACAGTATGGATAACTCCCCCTGTGCAAAAATTAGACAAGTATGACGTGAGTTTTACTCAGCAGAAGAAATTCTTGAAGCAAAAGAGTCTTTAAGGGGCGTAGGGAACGGTGACATTCTTCCGCCATTTATTAAGAGACGTGATTCCCCAACTCGAGCAGAGGTTGATGCGAATATTGAGGACATTGTCGGAGGACTTCAGAAACTCGATGCGTCTGATAAGATGCCACAATTTGCTCAAGGTCAGCATCGCATTCCAAAAGCTATCCCCGCTGAGACCTGCCCAATATTGTTATGTGAACGAGTGTCTCAGTTGCAAGATGGTCTGCAGAAGTTAAAGAAACACATTGAAGAGGATAAAAGGATAATTTAACACATCAAAAAGCAATTTGTTGCTTTTTAATTGTCAAAAGCGCGATGTCAATATACAACTGAATAGTGTTAGATTAAATGTTAGTGAACATGCTGTCCATCTTGGATCATATATAGGAAGACATTCCGAACAATTGAATATGCATGCTGCATGTGGTGATGTTGTGTCGAAAACTAATATGCTGATGACAAGATTCGGTCACTGTTCCGTAAATGTTCGTAATACACTATTTGACAACCTATAAAGCAGCATTTTAAAAAACAGCACAAAATATACCGATTATTATTATCATGATGTATAACAAGTGGCAGATACCTTCATCACAGCCCCTGTGTCTACGGGAGAGTTAAACCGATCTCTGACACAATTTACATGCCAAAATAAGATCGTGTGAATCATTAACATGCCGTGGATGCACAGATTACAAGAACGATTGATGAATGAAAAAGCTCAAGCTAGGAGGCTTTGAGCAATACATTGCTTTTAATGCGTTGACAAAAGCATGCAATACACTATTGCCTCTCTGTGTATATCCATCGTTATGCATACCCTCATCTTGGGCTGTGGGGCGATAAAGCCACATTGCGCACGAAATAAAACGACGCAGTAAATATCGGGTGAGGTATGTGCTGCATCATTTCTCTAATGTTTAAATGGGACCAATGCGGAAACTGGAGAGTAATGTAGTGAACTCGTGGCAAACTTAATGGGTGCAACAGAAGTTCGCTTTGTCAGTTGTAACAGGTACTATTTCGAGTTTGCAAAACTGTTATACAAAATGTAACAGTGATAACTTTAATAATAAATATTTGGAACCAAGATACCCTAGCTTTACTGTTCTCTGCTACATATCGATTTTAAAACTCTAGAGGGAATAATCGACAATTTAGAGGGTAAAATTTATTAACACGGTTTTGATTAAGCTATTCGGTCCAACATGAACTCATTTACGTTAAGTATAATGGTAGAGCATTATATATTGCACATAATAATCTAAGTTGGAAACTGAATGGTCAAAGTACTATTGCCTATTCTACAAGGATATTCGGAAAGAATTACTGTGATCAAGACGAGAGTTTTACCGTCATCTAACTGCTTTTATGAGCTCAATAATGGTCCCTTTGTCAAATACACGTCCGATAACGTGATAGTTGGCAATTGTGTGAGGCAACGAAGCTGTTATAAATGCAAGGATTTCTTCGATGTTTCCGCCAAGTCTGACACCAATTAAGTGAATTTCTGTACCGATCAGACATGAATCTCCTCCAATCCTCTATAGCCATACATACTGCTCAGCAATCACACAAAATTATAGTATGTCCAAAAAAAACAAATGTTTGGTTCTTTCTTGTGAAATACAATTGGTAAATTGTGTGCAAGTCATTATGATTCGCATTGGCGTCGAATATCATGATATTTCATCAATGATAACCTTGCTTTCTCATATTACCGATATAAGACCCTCAGACGTCAATCGTGCTGCAATATAAGACATTTCCGATGACCCTGATTATACCGGGGCTCAAATGGCAGAATAGCCTTTGTTAGGTCTGAGTAATAAGGGCTGCTTATTCCTCATTTGAGTAGGACAGGCGTGGCAGCATGACCCTCTCCTGGATGGGGCAAAAATCCACTGTAAAAGAGATAGAAAACACCTCTCATTGTAAACACTAAGGCAGCCCAAGCCACTAAAAGGACTGGCAGAAAATGGAGAGATAGGTAGCTGTGACGAAACTAAAACACAAACAGAGAATACTAGAACTTATCACCCACATCTGGAATTGCATAAACCGTAATGCTCATGGGTTGTGGTCTGCTAGGCTAAGTCTCCGAAAGCCACGACTAAACTTACGACTAATCACACGTCCCACAACCTACAAGATTAATTGCCTGCAGATTCATGCTTATAGTCGTGCATAGTCATGCATAGTCGTGAAATTGTTCGGCGATGTGATCTTGGTACATGATCGAATTTGATAGTGCGTCTAAGACCAGCCAAGACCAGTCTTCTTGCAGTTCCCAGGGGTAGCCAGTCGTAATTGTTTTGCGTTGTTCTATCTCTCAGTGTGACTAATGCTAAGTCCACCGCGTTTACAAAAAAAAAATGGATATTTTACTTGGATTAATGAGCATTTACCTTAGAAATTCCGGGCGATTGACATTTGATGCAATGCTACTTATCTGGCTGAATATGGTATTGTAAATTTTCATGCATTTACACTAATGACATAAACAATGTACATCGTTGAAACACCTTATGTTAACGTTATTGCAATATCAGGTCGTGTTTCACGGACAGTAAAGTCTGTTATTTATACATCATGCAGCTTCATCAGTGTTGAACACAAGGAGCCGCTAATCCGATGCAATTTGAAAATATCTGGTAAGCCAAGGTCAAAATCGCTAATGCTGTATGATTAACGGCCTTCGCTTGATACATAATTCCCTCATGCATAATCAACAGGACTCAAAATATTGTTATGATAAATTCCTTACATTTGCTTAGACAATTGCGCTGATTCAATGATACCGATTCATCGGGATTATTATGGCTAGGTTACGATGACATGCGGTACAAGAATTACACAAATGTTTCGTCTTTAATTTATATTAAAACGAATAGAGCATCCCTTATAAGTCTATTATTTACGCTGAAGGGTTAAAATAAGTTTTGATAACATGAACGTCCAAAGAGGGACCATGGAGCTTATGCCGCACCACGCAATCATGATATTGAATGGGTTGGCGGAGACGATAGCTTCTCCGTATAAAGCAATTGGTTCATATTACAGACTCTTGCTTTCTCAGTGATGTAGCATTAGCCCACCAAACACTTACCATCTCAAACCTCATGCCAAAACACCGGAGTTTACGTTCATTTATATTCATTACAAATTGGGTTACCATTACCGACCACTGACAGAGGTTAATGGTACTAGGAAGGTAACAGCAAAAATTGTGCTTCACAAGTAACAACGCTTTGATGTGTCCTTGGCGATTCAATTGCCTGATCGGTCTGTTCAAGTGCAGTACGGGGCCATTGGCTAACTAAGAGAAAACTAGGGCAACCGAGAGGTTAAACATCCAATCGCCTGCATGGGGATATTATCGACGGCATATTATCCCTAATCCGTAAAAATGCATATATCAAACTAGTTATTTATTTATATGCATAGAGTATTATACTTGTGATTTGGTAATTATTACATATTACGTGCATTATGTCATTGACAGTATCAGCAACAACAGTATGTGTCGCCTAACAACACAGAACCGTCCAGTTCTGCATACGCCCACTTTTGTGGTCAATAAGTTTCTCATTGTATGATGAATTGTTTGTTAAACGCAGAACAATCTAGTGTTATTATCTAGTTACCCTGACGTATTCTTCGCACTTGATGCACTTTGTCCAGGATGGAAAGGCACTCAATCATTATCTCAAGATTACAAGTTCCCAAACACATAATATAAGGTTGACTATATCATAAACACTTCACATATCAAACATTGTATATTTTCCGGCATGTTCTATATAACCCTATACACATCAGTCCTAGTGATGAGGCTTAACTGGTGTCTCAGGCTATCACACGCCCATTAAAACAAGCGTAGGACGAATCTGTACCTCACGGTTCTGATTCATGCGCTAGTTGGCAAAGTCTGGCTCTGGCATGCGTATTACGATGCCAAGCAGCGCATACCAACATAGCCAACTAAGATACAGTATACGGTGAGTAACGCTAACAGTTCAAAATTATTAAATTTTCTGTTTGTAAGCTCTCAAATGCTTGATTATTATCATATTAGTCCTTGGTGTATTAGTGTGGAAGCCAAACGTATAAACGTACACATTTTGTGGTACCAGGCGGTAACGTCACCAACTGTAAATAGAATGCATTAATATTGTAACCCCTTATATACATCCTGAATCATGTTCAGCGATAATATGGCAGATGCGGCCTATATGTATGCAGGTTGTTGAGTTTAATAGCAAAGCCAGTCTACTACCCTGCGTTGCCGCCCTGAGTTAAAGTGACTTCAATGGTGATTATTTAGAGATAACAAATTGTGTAGGATAATTAGTACTACGTATATTATCATATATTGCAATATTGTGACCAATGTCCAGTAACCTAGTGGAATGGCAAGTCTGGACAAAAACTAAGATAGGGCATTTTTTATTACTCAGTCAGTATGGGCCGCGATATAAATTGACGGCAAGCCGATCCAATTAGCGTTTCCGTCGAAGCAGTGTGCATCACAACAACATGGTGTCTATTCCCAGTGTCTTCAAGAATGTGCAATCTAAAGCCTCGAGTGTAAAGTGTAAAGCTTCAAATGTGAAGTGTAAAGCCTCGAATGTAAAGTGTTAAGCTTCGAATGTGAAGTATAAAGCCTCAAATGTGAAGTGTAAAGCCCCAAATGTGAAGTGTAAAGCCTCGAATGTGAAGTGGAAAGCCTTAATTATTAAAGTGTAAAGCTTCAAATGTGAAGTGTAAAGCCTCGAATGTAAAGTGTTAAGCTTCGAATGTGAAGTATAAAGCCTCAAATATGAAGTGTAAAGCTTCAAATGTGAAGTGTAAAACCTCGAATGTAAAGTGTTAAGCTTCGAATGTGAAGTGTAAAGCCTCAAATGTGAAGTGTAAAGCCTCGAATGTGAATTGTAAAGCCTCGAATGTGAAGTGGAAAGCCTTAATTATTAAAGTGTAAAGCCTGGATTGTGAGGTGCAAGTGTTCATTAACCTTGCCATTAGCCAAACTGAAATCACTTTTCAAAATGAATAGTTTGATGTCTGACTTGTAATGATCTCATTTAATGTAGTAATCTGGACCCCATTAGAGCGCAAAACGTAATCAAACATTATATAAGCGAATATCGTTGTTTATGCTTAGAATGGCATATTTGCAGTAACCTAAATGAAGGAGTGATGTAACAGATCAAAGACAGTCCAACAACACAAGGATGGCTGCAGGCGAGAGATTTACTACAATTGTGCAAGAAACGACTTTGACAGAGTCAACTTTTACACTTTTGTGCAAAAATATGATTCGCCAATCACATTAGGCAGTGGCATTGTGACCCGTGTCAGTAGCAACATATCATTAATGTAGATCTCCTCTGTTTCACTCTACTGTTGTGCATTTACATAGCTATCTATGTGTATGAGGCGGGTCTACAACATTACGATTCGTTTGTGAAGGCCATCATTATTTCCTAAAAATTCCTCCGTGGTCTAACAATAGATCTCCTCATGTGTCTATTTTGGTTGAGGTCTACTTATTAGCTATTCACTAACACAATTTGACCTTGGAAATGGGGAAAAACACCCGTGTTTGCTACAAGTTGTATTTAGGCGTGTAAAATTCGATGACGCATATAGCAGCAACCTATATATATATATATATATATATATATATATATATATATATATATATATATATATATATATATATATAGATAGAGATATCTATATCTATATATAGATATAGATATATATATATATATCTAGAGAGATCTATCTATCTCTAGATAGAGATATATCTCTCTATCTCTATCTTATAACTCCCTCTATATATATGTCTATATGTCTATCTCTATACATATATATCTCTAAATGCATCTCTATATCTGTTTTCTCTCTGTATCTTTCTATATATATATACCTATCTCAATGTCTATATATCTACATATCTCTCCCTCTCTCTATCTCTATCTATATATTTATATTCTCTCGCTCTCTCCCTATATATGTCTCTCTATATATATATTTATACAGATATGTTCATATATGCATATATATAAATATATATATATATATTCATAAATGTTTATATATATTATAAAGATATGTACATATATATGTTTATATATATAGATTATATATACATATATATATTTATATATATGTGTATATATATATATTTACATATATATAAATATATATATATATCATTTTTATATATATACAAATATACATATATTTCTAAATTTATATATATAAATACATATGTGTTTAGACCCATATATATCCTCTCTCGCGTTGAATCATAGAACTGATCCGTGCGATTTTCACCTGTCGTTATACTCATCGAACACTACAGCATTATCAAAATTTATCATGACACTTGTTCCTCAAGCTTGCATAGGAATGTTGCAATAAATATATATATATCAAATGCATTACAGTATCGTTTTATCTCTGAACAGTCCATTCAATGTAATTTGAAACGATACTTCCGGACTGCCTCACATGTTAACTGCATTGTGCTGTTGGTTTCCGCCCGTGGTACTAAAACAGCTTTTTAATCTTTGCTGGTACGGACCCGAAACATCTGCCTGACATTTCAATCTAAATAAAAGGAATGATATTTCGTGAGCCTTCGTCTGCATGTATTTACCAAAACCAGCAAAATGCAATGCGCGCATTATCATTTTGCGTTTCTGGAAAACATCTTTTGCTACTTCCGTCTTGCTAAATTGCTCACATGCGAAGGAAATGCAGACGACGATGCGGAAATGTGTTTGAAAACGATTCACTAATGGCTTATCCCAGCAGAATATTGTAAAATAAACCTCATTAATTCGATACAAAAATTTAATGTATATCATAAGGTCACAATGTAGTTAATGACCTTTCTCTATAAACAGGTTGGCATACATATTCACTGTTAGATAAAAGGGTGTATTCTACTATTAGATAAATGTTATATAGCATATTTAGCATGCTATGCCAATCATCATTGCAAGCCATCCCCACATACAATCCCATCGCGCAATCACTACATTTCGCTTCAAAGCTTATCACTTTGACGCTAACATCGCGATGTATCGTGTCAATCACTCGGGTATTGGTTTAGTTCTATGTCTCATGAATAACGTAACCCACACTTTGCTGTGCAATGTGCGAGTGCTTAATCGTTGCTTTAAGCGCACATTGGTCAAAAAGTGTCAGTTTTGAAGCTTGTATAACATTTCGCACAATGATATGTCTGTTTTTTATTGCTTAAGCTCTTTATATGTTAATTGTTAATGCTATAACCATATCGTCGCTCATTACCATTATGCGACGGCCGTTTATGTATGTATATATATATATATATACACATATATATATATATAATTTTATACATATGTATATATATAAATATATATATATACATTTATATATATATATATATTTAATTATGTATATATATATGTATGTTATTATGTATTTATATACATGCATATACATGTTTATATATATGTATATATATATATATATATCATTTTATGTATACATATAGCTTCATATGTATAATTATATATATAATGCATATATATACATATATATATTTATATATATAAATATAAATATATATATATAAATTGTATATATATACATATATACGTGCATTTGTATATATGTTAATGCGTATTCACATATGTGCATATATATATATATATATATATATATATTTGATTTAATTATCACACTTTTGCTCGATGAACTATAACGCATATGGCTTACTGCTGTACAATATCGATTCTTTCAAGAAGGGCTCTCTTAACGACCATACAATATAACGCGGGTTTATTCAAAAACGAGATGCTGGGGATGTCCTTGTGTTACGATTTATTCATGCGACAACATATCAGTTTAGTACGAGGATGGTGTAGACATAGATCTGAACCATATTGCAGCCTAACATCAGTTTGTTTTTTAATTAATACCTTGCATTTTGTAAGTCGTTTCCTCAATGGGGGCCATTTTAATTTATCGCAAGTTGTGAAAACGAATAACATGTATATCGCTATTTTGTATGATTCAGTTCTTAAAGGGCATGTTATGCAGCGACTTTAAGTGCTGCAGTATAATGCGAGTAGCCTTGATAATATATGGTGAAGGATCTCTTTGCGTTGACTTGATCATTAGGATGCGTATTATCCAACTGCAAAGTATTCGCTACATATATTTGTAAAATATCAATACTACATAAAAGAGACCTCGTTGCCAAAATCCCATTATAGAGAATACTGTCTGACATGCCAACCCAATCAAACCGGTGCGTGATATTTTGCGACGATGTGATTAATACATGACAGAGCTTGAATACATAGCAGAGTAGAGGATTTTCTCAAGGACAATATCATTTATAACATAACCCATGGTAGCCTGTTCTTTATCACTCAAGACGAGAAGCACAACTAAATAAAGTTGCAGTACACCTGAAGGCTCTTTTCGGTCCAGCTGCCTTTTATCCAGAAGACCGAAAGTGCCACTGACATTCCGCAGTAATTGGCAATTAGTCATGTCTCGCCTTCGATGTTGGATGGGTTATAAATAAAAACAATTTTGTAGAAGTCATCAGACCAGTGAAGTAAATAGTGCATGTGAGTGTACTGATTTAGTTTTATACCCGGAATCGTGACAAAACGCACAATAAGCTATAACATTACGAGGGACATAGATATTGCGTATGAGTGAGATGATGCCAACCATTATCTGCCGTCTTACTGACAAAACCCTTAATTATGAGTAGTATGTCACGTAGCAGCCATTTTCTTCTTTGCACATTAGAGCGTTGCACTGATTGCAATATTTGGCATTATTTCACGACATGCCACATTTGGTCCAAATATTGAGTAATGTAGATGCGGTATTGCACATATATCCTCAGCATTTACACTTTATGTACCTGTAACACGTCTTATCGTCTGTATAAAATAGCGATTAAAATGGATTCATTTAAATATGTAAGCCATTTTTGCAATTGTTGAAGAACCATTATTGACTGTGGATAATAACAAACCCGTAGTAGTAAGTGGCAGAGCGCAGAAGTAAAGTTCATTTTAGAAATACAATGAAAGGCTATTTGGACGTGATTCGGCATTTGCGTTGAATAGGCTAAAGGTCAGCGACGTGCGCAATCAGCTGGTTACAGGAGATGGTGACATTTGTGAGCTACGCGTACCGTCTGTTTATCGAACTCAAGTGACATACGGTTCAATTCTATATCAGTAAATCTATAGCTACGGAACATTAAAGCGCATGAAAAGACAAGTCACAGCTGGATGTAATCTCAACAAACCTATTTAACAAAATAAAATATACAATCGACACAACAACACCTGGTTTTTACCAGGGTAATAATTTGCAGAAACCAGCAATAATGAAGATAAATAGGATGAGAAATGCTCTGGCATGCTTTAATTTTGCCTGTGTCGCCTTTTGTTCGCAGTCGAAGGAAACATGCTCAACTTATCTGTAGAAATAATCGGTTTCTGCTGCCGGGGTCTTCAGATGGGTGCTACGTTGGAATTGTTCAGGTTACATTGCATGATGTGTTTCTAAGCTTCGTTACATTATGTCAGAGCTTCGTGATATTATGTCAGAGCTGTTCCACAGACAATGGAGATAGCCAGAAAGAAATGCAACGTGTATATATGATACGGAATTACACATCTTTGTGCACTATACTGCGCGCTTGGTTTTGCACAATGATGCCTTTATTAAGCATGCTTGATTGTATATCATCCGGCATAGTTCATCTTAATGAACCACATAGGCTGTGTTCAGAATGTATGTATGAGCAGTAGTTTGTTAACCTGAGCTTCGATAAGATAGCCATGCTATTAAATCTGTCAACTGTTTTCATGTTTTCAGCATCCGTAAACCGTCATCCCATGTGAGTTATAAATCTAAAACAACATTACAAATACAGTATTAAATATTCGACGCACAATATTGGCATAGCTCTCTAAATCACCGTCGTGTAGGGACGGAATGCAGCATATAGTTTGTCTCTATTGCGACTGTGTAGAAAGGAAGAAGCAGCTATTGTCGCTCATGCTACATTGCTGGTTTTACTTCGCTTCGAGTGTCTTACTTCGATTATCACAGTTCTAGCAGAGCAGGATATCCATACCTGCAGCTAAACGTAACATTTTGTTATGATGGGTCAGGAAAATGCGTAAACTTTGACTCCAATGCGTGTACGGCGTCGCCTTGCCACCCGCGTGACTGCGTAACAAGTGATGTAGTGCGTATTGATTAAATCACAATAAGTTATGTACGTGATGTTGTCACAATGTTTCAATATTAATCCTCAATAGAAGGCCAACTTCTACTAGATATTGGTAGAGTTGGAAGCCTTGACTATAACAAGCAATGCAGATATCAAAACCATTCCACGTGTCGCTTGCGAGCGTATTTAGCTTTGCTATTGAACGTTAGTCGAATAAATAATTATTTTGTTTTTGCTGAATAAGTGCAGCAAACCCGATAAATTTTCCACATATGCAGCTACATAAATATTTGCGAAGACACTTGCGTCATTCACCATTAATACACCTTCATTAGTCATTAATGAACCACTCCTGTTTATTATAACGTTGGTTAATTTACTGAACTCTAGGTATCCTCATTCTGGCGACCATCTTAGATGTCGGGTGAAATATGGCGAAATGTCTTCTCATGTACTTTGTATCAGCTGGAAATCGCATCATCGCGGATTTGTTGCTAATGCAGGCTCTTGTTTTGGCATTCACAGGCATATGTAATTTGGTGATTAATGCATATGTGTTGGAGGGTCGGATCGAGAGACGCTTCGCCACCGACCAGTGCGCACAGACAGAGCGGCTACATAAGAGACCGTCTGCATTGCTGCTTGTTTTAGTTTTATTAATTGATAAACCCATAGCTTATTCCATGTCACCAGATATGTAACTTTTTGCAATGTTCGACTCGAAATCTTTTATTATTTTATATGAATTACTAAAGAGTCAATTCCAGAGAAAGTGCGCAGTATGGTGGCGATATGTCTCGGAATATAAAACAATAAAACAATAATTTTTCTTTGTTATCAAAGTGAACCAGCATCGAGAACAAGTTTAATAAACATAGTTTATGGCGCCAGAGATTGGTTCATTCACTTTAGTATATTTAACTTATCAACAGCATCTCTCCGAGCAACCAAGCCTGCGGCCGCATAAATAATTTATGTTGATAAAACTGCATATATATCTGCTCTTATTCCATAACTCATTCAATATGATTATCGGGCTTCCATACATTATATATATATATATATTTATATGTAAATTTTTATATGTATATATATATATATATATATGTATATATATATATATATATATATATATATATATATATATATATATATATATATATATATATATATATATATATATATATATATATATATATATATATATATATATATATTTTATTTATTTATTTATATATATCATTGCAGTGTAGATCCTTTGGAGAGTTTTAGGCCGTAAAGCTACAGCTGCCCCGCTTCGCTCATTTCCGGAAAACGTTCAGTAGCATAGAAGCCTGAATTTATATTTATAAGCTTACACTACAGCCACACGGGCTAATGGGTGTACTTATGTGTTTGTTGCATAATGTTGACCGCAGTATAAGAGATTATTGGCACTACACACTAATTTTGCATAATGAACAGTTTTCATGATTCCTCCCTTTCATCTGAGAGGCATATATTTCCCTTTAGCGCATATCAATCGAGAAAGATTAATCACCCCATATATCTGACTCACTGTCGTGTAATGTCTTCCTGACAAGCGTAGCCCTGGCTTTATTAAATCCATAAAGCCTTTCCGGGCATTTTGTATAGACTATATGACTCACTGTCGTGTAATGTCTTCCTGACAAGCGTGGCTAGGCGCCATATAACACATACGTGTTGGTGTGCCGTTAAACCCTATTCTCACTCACTCTGACAAGCGTAGCCCTGGCTTTATTAAATCCATAAAGCTTTTCCGGGCATTTTTTATAGACTAAACAGACATAATTGATTGTTTATTATATTTTATCTGTCAGGCAATCGATATAATTTTTTTTCAGCTACCGATACTGGCACCATATTAGTTGGGTTCAATCTTACCTGAAAGGATTAATTGGGCACCATAACTGCAATACCAGACTTCGTCATAAAAAACACGATCGGCTTATCAAAAAGGATATGACTGAAAACAGCCCTAGCAGGCAAATGGCATAAAAACTATTGTCCATTATATTCATATATCCTCCCCCATCCAGGTTTGGAAGATATGTTTACTGATCTATCTACTGATCTCTTAAGAACAAAATGTTGCAACAACTCGCGCGGCTATTTATTGCTGTTGCATGTAACATTCTGGACATACAGTGTTATGTTAGGCTCAAAGGCCTCATTTATGTCATCGAGGTACAATTATTTAGCATCACAACTGTCCATAATCGTACTATGCCAAGAGTGCATTTAGTGCATAAGACTAATCATTAAGTTTCGATCTTCAGACCTGATAGAAATTTACTTCTGTGGGCTGTTACCTTTAACATTAGCATACGATAACTGCGTATACTTACTTCTGCACTGTGTACGAGCGGTACCGTGACATTGCGGTTCTCATGTCAATAATCATACGGTGCATAATGCTGTCATTAGTAACATTCACATAGCATGCACAATTACTCGTTAAGTCAAGTTAAATATCAGATCTCATGTGACCTCATGCAATAGCATCCTCTAGAGGTATGCAGGTGCTGCTGATGCAAGGCAGAACCTAACTAATTGCATTATGGACTGTGTACAACTTGGGAGCACTACCTCTGCCAATACTGGTGACACAATTGCAGCATGCTGTACGTCGGATGATGAGGTCAATTTGGGGGGTTTCCGACATGCATGTTCATGGAATTTAAGTCATAATATTTGTTTTACCAGGTTTACTTGCCTCTCTATTATATACCTATAGAAGTAGAGCGAGGTACACTAGATGCAATGCATATTAATGTTTAAAAGGACAACAACGATTGAGTCAAGCGGTAAGGTAGAATACAATGTATAAATCCACGTTAGGTGTACGTTGCAAAACTGACCGTGCTCAAGTCGTTTGTCCTCGCTCTTTAGATGCAGCATGGCCTTTTTGTACGAAGCCCATCCTACGGAAGTGATTCACATGCCCCCATTCTGTGCTATGGTTACACTAAGAAGGCTCACTCCGACTACCAATACGATGAGCATGGTAATGAGTACAACAGGCACCTCTCATCTGGTGGTACTGCAATGAAATCAACAAAAGCACATTGGACTGCTGACAATTCTGATATGGCGATCGCCAGGAAGTATTAATTTATTTTAAGTCACGCTTTGAAAAGCAGCACACTGCTCTCAAGAAGCGTGTTCATTATCTTGTCCATATACATATATATATAGATATATATATATATATATATATATATATATATATATATATATATATATATAGATATATATATATATATATATATATATATATATATATATATATATATATATATATATATGTCTCTATATATATATATATATATAATGTATATATATATGAATATATATATATACATATATATGTGTGCATATATATATATTAATATATATACATATATATATATAAATATTTATACATATATATATACATATATATGGTCACATACGCATTAACCAGAAGGACGCAGATGCCTGAGCGCAAATAATTTATTGACTGCAGAACCTACTTATTAACTCAATCCCTGTTGGTGCGATTACCAATCATTATTGAGTAAATGGGACCTTTCGCAGACCATCTGCTGCTTGCGTTAAACATTTTCTACAGATATATAACATGTTGCACTCATTCGGATGGATCAGTACGGGGCGCTCGTCTCTCAGGTGTGTCGGAATCCTTATATATGTCAACCATTAGAAGTTCACTTAGTAAATGGTGGCCGGTCGAAACGAATGATTCCATAAATTAACAACATCCATGATGCAAAGCCAAGGGTCTCGATTCGTTAACACAGTCAA
This sequence comes from Urechis unicinctus, assembly GCA_034190875.2. Classification (NCBI taxonomy): domain Eukaryota; kingdom Metazoa; phylum Annelida; class Polychaeta; order Xenopneusta; family Urechidae; genus Urechis; species Urechis unicinctus. The sequence continues at coordinate 2,230,145 of CM067358.1, read as the reverse complement.
TACGTTTAATAATACTTCTAAATAAGTCCATTAATATACAAGTCTTGGTTGCAATATAAAGTACCTCAGAAAGGATGAAGGTAAACGACCGCTAAAGGTATCCCACCAGATGAAAAAACATGCTTTGCACATACCAGGACCCTTTTAAACGAAGCTCGAAAAATCTTAGCGCATCACACGGGGTTTATTAAGGTAAATTGTGCAGTGCAAAAAAACATCATTAATGAAGACAACAATGTGTGAATACCATTCATTAAGAAACTAGACATAACTAAATCCATTGTCGCGTACCTCACAATCACAAATTCAGCTTCCATTTACTTCAGAGTGGCTCTGTCGTCTATTGACAAACCATGAGCCACCCACCAGAAGGCATCCGTTTCTTACCAATGAGTGCTTTATGAAGTTAAAACAATATATTCCATCACAGATATGTCAGGTTTAAGATTTTTCTGGCGTTGTTAACGGAATTAAACGGAATGAAATCAATTCAATCAACCAACACCATTGCCACAGTGTACGCTTTTTGTGAGACCTGGGTTCGCACACTTCTATCATTAATTACATTGCCCTAATAGCGTTATTCGATGGATTAGTATTCTAAAGCTAAAGCTATTGGTAAATGGCGGTTAAATTAAGGGCATTCAAAGCACCATTAAAGCAGGGCTAAGTGCATGTCGGAGCATCCATTGTCCTATTTATTTGCACGATAACATCCCAAGAGAAATATTGCCCCATCAAAACGGAAGTAGTGGGTGCTATCATCGTTCGCTTTGTTTGACCTGAAAGAGCATCAGTTCCGCAGCAGTGGATTCATGGGTAATACTATTGAACCATATGTCACTTCTTATTGAGTTCTAATGGCAGTACAGCCGGTACGTGTCCTTCACAAATGTCCCCATTCCTGTATCCGGCTGATTGTGCACGTCGCTGACCTTCAGCCTCTCAAACGCAAATGTTTACTCATTCCCAGATACCATTGAATCGTATTCCAAAAGCAAGTTTCAGCCTGTGCCTTCCCATTGAAATGCAATCGGAAAAATAACGAATATAATTTGATTAAAGAATTAATATACAGAACAATGATCAGCCGTGCTGACAAGGCAGGAATCTATATGCGCTGAAGTAATAAATTCAGGACCAAATCTACTGATGTAACCCATTACATCATTACATTATTCTGACTCAGGTGGCAAGTATTTCAGTGTCGATGAATGTTGTAGCCAGCACAACGTAGTAATGCGCCTCTACACGATGAAGTCCTCACAGTTCGTGGTTTTGTAATATCCTTGAGGCATGTGTATTGCCATATAGCGATCATAACTAAAATGATCATTTTCGGCCGAAGATATTTTCTTTCACATACAGGCATAGTAATTCATTCTCATCTGTCGATAGAAAGTTGCATTCACGAACAATGAATCGATTTAGCATTCGTGCCTTGTTTTATTTTACTTATTTGAAACATTTCTTAATAATTGACACCTGATATAGTCGTCAGGTCGAGCCAAACCACGGAGCGTTATGCGTAAGCCTGCACGCTGCGCGTAATCTCCGCCGGATACAAAAAAAAAATCATCCACCCGGCGCAACCCATTGGGCGCGCTCATACATATAAACGAGCTGAACGGGTTAGCAGCCGAATGAAACGCCATTATGTTAAACAGATTAATACCAATGGCGAAGGAAGTTTATGTTACAAAATGAACTAAAACAGACCAATAAATTATCAAAACTTGTACACCTGTCATAAAGCATAAATGTAATCACGTCACTGAATCGTACCGGCTGAGTTGCATTCATTTATATTAGGCAAGCTAATAAGTGTTGCTAGTAGGGAGTGAACATATTACAAACTCTATTTATTTAAGACGTGGCAAACTTTGCTGGCTGCACTTTTTTATCAGTTTGGTGCTCTCTAGCCATAATGCTCCCTAGGTTGGTTGAGTTTTTTAATCTTCAGTAACCAACATACTTCTAAAACAATTATGTGGCCTGCTGTGAATGTATATTGTCTACATCCAGTCGAATATACTGGTCTGTAGTATCTCGTAATCGTGGTCAAAGTCAGGTAAATAGTTGAAAATGTCGGGGTAAAACGTGTGCCTTCTTTGTAGTTCAATGTATGGCAAAGGGTCAGTCGCCAGGTGCATAATTGGGACATCTTTTTAAAGCGTAGGTCAGGCAGAAAAGTAAGTTGTGAAGAACCGTTGCTTTTTAATTAACACATAATCAATTACACATGATCCATCTATAGTCAGACAGACTGTCGATAAAGCGAGCAAACCAAAACGATACACTGACCAATTACTAGAACGAAGATGACGTGCTAAAGTACTGGGCCATGCTGCTATTACCTACAACATGAGGTGGTAAGTGCGTGCAGTTACGATATGTGGGCAGTACCCAACCCTATCTCCATGTCACACCTTGCCTTGCCCACGTGTAACTTGCCCCCATCCCGCGTCCCAGCACTCCATAACTTTCGCCGCAGTGCCTTGCATTCCACCCGCCCATCGAAATAATTTACGCCCGACCCCCGACCATATAGTCCAGGCAACTGAACGAGTAGAAGAGACTCAGACCACCTCATGTCCAAAATGAATAGGGGTAGAGTATCTCCTGCCACTCAAGCTCGTCACACTTTTCATACAAAATAACGGGTCTAAAAATTAAACATTTCATGATTTATCTAATAGCTACGCTTTAAGTATATGTAAATAAACTTGATAATATTGAATATGTCCAATATGCAGCATTTTTATTAAATAAAACATTTTCTAATAACAGGCTCACTCAGACCTTGCTGTAAAGTAGGAAGGCAAATGCTAGCGCAGCAACGCTAAAATTGCGCGGTTACAATGGGCGAACCTTCCAGTTGTCACATGCGCAAAAACAAATTCGAAAACGTTGCCAATGTATAGAGCTGCCATGCTGTGTCTTTCATGTTAAGAGGTTTTAATGATGCTGCTGAGAGTGGCTGACAGGGCGTCTGTTTTTATTGTGTCAGGTGTCTTAATGCTAAAGTACACCTTAACATTGCTGAGTGTCACATTACAGTTACCCTTTATCTTTTGCAATGAATATTCAACCTCTATCTTGATATATAGGAGTACTGTTTGTGCATAGATTTCCGATATCCGTCCCTGCTGTCCACATTTAATGTAAAAGCTTACACCTTGTTGATGGTATGCATCAAGAGGTAGGAGACATAGTCTCAGCGGTCGAGGAAAACTATTAGTACAAAACCGTGTCCTATCTTCATGCATGCGCCTAATGGCTTCGTACGACTGTTGTCTTCCTGGAATTTCTTTAGTAAGGCAATCATCTTTTCGTCAATCATTTTGTCGTCACCCATGTTTGCGTCGTCCATATTTATTCATGGTTAGAAGGCTGACAAAGAAGAAAAAAGGAAGGATTGTGCAGGTTTGGCTTTAGTTAAGGATTTTATGGATGCCTCTTTTTTAGAGTGATTGTATATAGTGAGGATGCCGCCAGTGTTACTAATACTATTCCCACTGAGGCGAAGTGTATTTGTTAGAAGTGGCAGATAAAAGCTACCTCTGAGGGTCAGAATAACTGACGTCGTCGTCGTCATGGTCAGAAATTCTTTGAGTGCTGGGCTGGTAATTGAGGCTTTAGATCTCTCCTGTTAACTTCCGCCGTATCTTCTATGAAGTCTCTAGGGTCACATTTAATGTAGTGGCCTATTGGTATGGTTATCCACAGCCCTCTCAGAAAGCTAGCGATACTCTTTAGTGGACCTAAGGTTGTTCTAGGCCTGGCCGCTTAAGGCTTGACTGCTCGTGGCCCTATGATGATCCATCGACGACGCTAGCTCACATTTCGTTTGCAGCTCTAGTTGTATTTTTGCGTTGGAACCAGTTTATTTCCTTTACTTACATTTAAGGAAAACGTAAGTAGCTTCGATCGGCTTATGAAATATTTATCTAGCATTTTCTAGCATTTCATCCGGGGTTCTGTACATACCAGCTTACATATTGTGTATATTTGCATAGCATAGTGCATCCACAAGACTTATGATATCATCAATGTGTTCATAGCTAAGTGCTTCCACAAAGCTTATGATATCGTCAATGTGTTCATAACTAAATGATAGCGTGTACGATGCCCCAGTCACTTGATACAGTAGGTTGGGTCAAATAGACAATACATTGTGGACACAAAATGTACACTCACTGATCATAGCTAGTGTTAAGGTAGTATATATGGTTGACAGCTACCTAAGGTGGGTATTTTTTTCTCCTACCATAGCACTGACAACTGTGAATTGCTAGGTCAATTATGCTTGCCTCAAACTCGTTTATTCGTTGCCTATCTCATCTCTCCCTCCTGCTGGCGTGTTAAAACCCTAATACGTTTGCCTATCACACACCGCTCGTCTTGATTGTGAAACCAGAGATGATATGCGTCGAACAATTGAATTGATCGTTTGTGAACTGGCTGTTTAGTCCACCGTGACTATCGAACCCCGTAAGCGAGCCGTCTTCAAACAGCTGTGCTATTTGAGGCTCCAGCAAATGTGCACATTTGCCCTGGTTCGCTGTACACGGCCAGAAATAAGCGAAACAGCGTAAAGTGTAAACAACAACAAGAGCTCGGCATTTGGGCACAGCTACCATGCGTTACATACGATCGACAATAACCTTCAACTCTATCGCACCAGCCCTTCTTTCGGGATTGGTCTTAGGGGGATTGTTTAAAGTCACCAATAGCCACCGGATAAATAGGGAATGAATGTGCTGCTGTGCGATTGAACAGATAAACACTCCCCTAATAGTTTAAGCCAGCCGTTGGTTTACCCGATTATGCGAGTGATCTGACAGCCACTGTCACATGGTTCTGTCTTTACTTTGGAATGATTAAATGTGTAACGAATTGCGTTTGTTGAGATCAGATCACTTTAGGGTGGCAGTTTGTTGCCAGCTAAAGCGTATGTTGAATCGGCAATGCAAATTTAATGTAAGTTCTAATCCTACGTGGCCCGCACATTTCGATTTTTGTTTGATCTATTGTGCCGCGACAAGCTGACTTCCGCAGTTGTTGGTGTAATTTCCTTCAATACCTGGCGCATCTGTCCTCCACATTCAATCCATTAGCTCAGTCACATAGTCTGACAAGGCGTTCTATTAAAGCTGGTTTCCCCTCAGGACACCACAGCCATCAACAGCAGTGGTCTCTTGCATCTGTACCCACTTGCCTGCAACCAGATGTGGAATCAGACAATTGTACAGTTGATTTATTGACGAACTACTTGCACAATTTTCGCTCAGCATACTGCGCAATTAAATATGCAATGATCAAATGTCCAATCAATGAATCTTATGGATAAATTACAGCTGGATGCTAATTATATTTCCTCAGAGGCCATTGTGTGTGAGTTGATACGCGACTCTTTCTTATTAGATGTTTTGCTAGGTGACCTGCTCTTCATCTACAGAGAACAGTTGGTATCTGAACTTTTTAATTACTCGAAGCAGCACAGCTCTACTAAGGTACCCACTCTATCACTAGCCAAATATGATAGCATGTAAAATGTTGCGGGAAATATGGTTGGACTTATGGTTCGAGATGTAATACTTGGTGTGCATGGATTACATCAGCGATGGGATGTCATGCTTCGTCTTAATCTGCCCAGCGTAAATGCCGAGTATTGCACCGACCTTAAGATAAAGATATCATGAAGGATTGGCCCTAGAATGGAACAACAGCTTAGCCCCTATAACAGCCAAGTGAGCTGTATGTATCGTGTGTACTGAAGTTGTTGCGTACAGTACTTGCAATAATGCTTTGTTGGGTAACAGGATGCTTGTGACGAACATTGTATATATATTTCAATAATGTAATAGGATGAATACAGTTATTTACTGTATAGTAAATTGATTAATTGAATAACTGAAACAGGATTGACCACTATTGCTAACGTCAAGTTTCGCGGGCGCCGTCAGAATCAAGTGGACACCCAACAACACTAACACCTGGACGCGTTAATGCTGGAATCCCATTGCAGCATGAAGTGATGCGCTCTTGCCAGAAACATGGCAGCGATACGATTCTAAGAATCTTTTGGTTAATGTACTTGGCCTTGACATTCTGTGGTACAATGAAGGACATAGTATAAGCCATCTGTTGTAGGATGAAAAACCTTTTTGCGGTAGGATACAAGACACTGTTTAGACATTATATGAACAAATTGTCTAAAAATCTGTGGTCGGATAAAAGACATCAACTGGAAATTCTGTGGTAGGATTAAATACATCGTCTCGACATTAGGTGGTAGGATAAAGAACATGACGTTACAAGCACTGTCGCTTGAGCGTGGCTCAAAGCAATTGATGAAATGCAACCAACCATCAGTACACTGAAGCATGCCATTTTGTTTGATTTTTAATGCGTTGCAATCATAGTGAAGACGAGGCCTTGGCGCAGACTGACTTCTTTAGCATGCAAATTGGGTTTTTATAAACCTGCAGCTTTGTTTCTCAGTCACTGGCGGCATTAACCGCAATGACAATAGATCACTTTAAAGGATTGTACTCATCAAAATCTGATCTGCTACATAAATTACACTATCTACAAGAAAGCGTGCTGCACGAATGTGTGCCCGAAATTCCTCTCTGCTACCAAGAGGGTTTTGGTAATTGCCTGTTTTTGGTCAGCTAAACATGTTACGAATTCAGCATAGTCTGTTCAAACCAACCTTATATTTGCGCCGTTCATCAAGTTTTCCATTTTGGCATGTCACGAAAGATTTTATAGCTACGCTAAGAGGGCTCGCTTCGAGTGGCTATGAGGTGATCGCTACCCTCATCATAATACATCGCAATCGTAAGATGGCGCTACCGTGACACAAACAAAAGCACATGGGAATACTGGGCTGGCGTCAATGCGATTGATGAGAGCGGTAAAAATGTCATTTCTCAGAGCCTTGTCGCTGCCAAAACAATAGGCTTATGAATAACGACAATAACATGTACACTGTTAAACGAATGTCAACGTCATCAATTACCCAGTCTGAGGTGTGCTTCTTGAAAACAGTTCGCCTCTAACAGCGTCCGCGCAGTTTACGATCCTCGATCATTCATGTCCGTACTGTGGAATGTAGTTTTAAACTGTCAATAACTGTCAATAACTACGCTAAGCTATGATTATGAAATTACACGAAAGACACCCCCGTCATCAGACGACGATACCATGAAATCAACAAAACCACATGGGACTGTTGATCAAACGTCTCTGGGCTCGTCGGTTGTTAAAGATATTGTGTCATCTGTCTGGTCGAGGTGACTACAGCTCCAAATTAAACAAATAATTCCATGTGGTTGTAAGAGACGCTATGACAATACGCTATAACAATACACTTCGACTAGCATGTGGCGTTTTCACATATTTCTTGTGCGGAAGGCGTGAGTGAGCGAAGCTATAAAATCTTTGGTGTCACAAATGGAGATTGCGCTATGCCGTCATCATAATGTTAATTAGGTCAGGTCATGATCTGGTCGCCATACTTTGTGGTATGTTCAGGAGAAGTCACACGGCGCTACTTAATGGATCAACGAGTTCATGTTTGCGAGTCTTAACATGTAACAGCGACTTTATTTTGCATTTATATGAAATAGAATGTGACAAAAATATGCAATTATGAATTCAGCTCGCATAATTTTAGAAAAAAGACAATCAGTTTGTATGAGCTGCCATCCAGTCACCTTTAGAATGATATGATGCACCACACTGTCACTCAAAATAATCACGCAACCTAAATGTCATGCTTCTAGTAACACATTGACACACATCTAATTAAAACGAGGCCGTTTGAGATTTCTAGTTTCCACATCAACAAACTACTTACAATCAGCTGAATGTTGTCGGTGTAGAATACCTGTACCCATGTATGTGCGCTATTCACTTCCTGGTTGCCAAACGGATCAAATCTTAGGAATTTGTTTTTTATTCGATCCAATCGATGAAGGTTTTCAAAGCAGAACGCGTCCGTCTCTGATCCAGGTGAGGTCATTGCCAGAATGACTTAATGAGGTCGGTGATCAGGAATGCAGTAGAAATCAGCGAAGAACAGATCGAATACGCCACTTTTAACAATAAACCGCTTTGGGCCATAACTGGATGGAGTGTATGGCTCACCAGATACCTTATCTACATTTGTCCCGAAGAACAGACCCGGCAACGTTCCGTTGATAGGAGACCGTGGATCCCCATATTGGTTCTTCATTTTCATTATCATCATGCCGCCGCTGTTATCTTGAATGTCTCGGAAATACTCTGGAGTATTATCTCGATAGAAGTATTTGCATGGCTTATAGGACGACTCGATAAATGCGTTTGCAAGTTCATGAAGTCTTTCAAGATCCTCCTTCGAATGCACTGCTAATGATAAACATTATTTGATAAGCAAATGTTGAATAACTGATCTGTATGTCGATGGTGATATAAGGAATGGTGCCAAATATTTTTTGATGTTTAACCTCAGACGATAGAGAGTAACTTAACTTGGCATTCAGCCATCTTTAACAGCGCAGTGAGCCCATTAAAACGTACTCATATTGCCAAAATTACAAGTACTAAGCTCGAACACACAAACTGTTGATATTCAATAGAATGTGTGCTGATTGACTTGCTGGTATATTGATCTCTGCGTTCGTTTACGGAGTCGATCAGCGCGATACTCGAATCGATAAGGAGCGTACAAGATCCAAAGGTAAATCTATAACATTGTGTGGGAATATAGACGTTGATCTCAGTGTATATTTACAATATCACCGAGCGCTCATTGATGGTAAGTGACATTTGATGACTAATGTTTTCTAGCTAGAAAACCCACTTATTACTATGGGAGACTGTTAAGCACATAGAAACCGCATCTGCAGTTCCTGGTACAGTTCCAACATGCTTGTTTCCCTATGCTGATAAGAGTGCACGTTTGTATCGACGTGATTATGTATTATTTAACGACTTACTGAAACCAGCTAAACGTTTGTAGTTAATGGGGCGTAGTCACATGCTATGAATTCACATCCACATCGAACGTAAAGAACGTTCGGCACTTTTGCTCGTGTTGTGAGGGTATTTCTTGTTTCTCTTCTGTAGTGGCCTAAGCAGTATACTCAGATATATCAAGACTTCACTGCGTACGAGATATATTTATTGACTACGATACCAACACCGCGTTATAACCGGTCTTATGCTGTATATATTGAAGTCGCGTCCACCCGCTACGGATCCTGGAGGTAAGCTCCCGAAACTTGGACACCCCTTCAATATATACCCAATCCCATGTCCCCTCATGAGACCAGCTCTACCTGTAATTGGCTGACCAATCACAGGCGGCCACTATACTGACCGATTACAACGAGGCCCATACATATTATGTCACAGTGGAGTATACCTTTAAGGGCATGATGTGGAGTTTAAATAAAAACGGATTAAACCATACAACACTCGTTTGTCTGGATGTCCTTTACGTTAATGTAAAATAACAACCTTTAGTTATCTCTCAGTACCAGTGCATGATTCACTAAATGTTAAGAACCTGTCGCACAGGCGTAAACGAGGATATCGTCAATGACTTTGAATCGCAGGTTAATGGTGACTATAATAGAGCTGCTATTACTCAGCGAATGCGAAAGAGTGAATCGAATGGGCCGCGTAAGTGGTTGGGGCATGCTTATTGATTGGCTCTGTTGCTGTTTGTTTGTCTTGTTTGTCAAGTGATTATTTGAGTGTTCGTCCATCTGGGGTCCTATTCAAAATAAAGCAGGTTAAGCGCTTGCGCACCAGAGTAACCTTAAGAACGCACAGTACCTCACACTCTACCAAATTCCTTGCGACCGAGCTGCCAAATAGAGCAAACAGGTATAGATAAGGTCGTGCACGAGCGTCTGTAGGGTTTTGGCAGCACTGACTGACCATACAATATTGCTTGAAAAGAATTTAAAGTTTGTTCGCCATTGATTGCGTTTGATATATAAGTAAAACAATAATTTAATAAAAATAGAGACTTGAACATTCATGCTTCCCCATTTACAAACTAATATTTCGATCCGCCAATATCAAGGTAACTCCACGAGACGCTATAACATGCAGTACGCTTTGCCTATGTAAATATAATTAAAACGTTATGATCTACAGCTTAAGCATTACTCTGATACTAACGAAGAGGTACAACTAAACCCTGATTTATACCACGAAATAATAAAATGGTAAGAGCTTTGCTCATTGACACATCTGCCCGACATTATCTAAGATCTTAAAGAGCAGACCCTCCCATCTGCAAATAAGCAAAACGTCTTCTTGTCTGCAATAACGACACAGAGGAGTTGCCGGTTATCATGAAAGCCATGATTACGTCAGCCAACAAGAAGAGACAATGGCAGTGATAGAATTGCTGACTGCTCTACAAGTTATCTCTGTTACGTATTCATTCCGTGGTAACGGAAGTGGTGTCATCAGGTTGAACATGTAATAATCTGTTTTTACGCGTCTATATTTTAACAAATTTGATGAAAGAAAGAACAAGACTGACTCATTTACTGGCAAAGATGGCATTAGGTTTGTAAAAACGTTATATATACACACACACACATGTATGTATGTATGTATGTATGTATGTATGTATGTATGTATGTATGTATGTATGTATGTATGTATGTATGTATGTATGTATGTATGTATGTATGTATGTATGTATGTATGTATGTATGTATGTATGTATGTATGTATGTATGTATGTATGTATGTATGTATGTATGTATGTATGTATGTATGTATGTATGTATGTATGTATGTATGTATGTATGTATGTATGTATGTATGTATGTATGTATGTATGTATGTATGTATGTATGTATGTGTATGTATGTATGTATGTATGTATGTATGTATGTATGTATGTATGTGTATGTATGTATGTATGTATGTATGTATGTATGTATGTATGTATGTATGTATGTATGTATGTATGTATGTATGTATGTATGTATGTATGTATGTATGTATGTATGTGTATGTATGTATGTATGTATGTATGTATGTATGTATGTATGTATGTATGTATGTATGTATGTATGTATGTATGTATGTATGTATGTATGTATGTATGTATGTATGTATGTATGTATGTATGTATGTATGTATGTATGTATGTATGTATGTATGTATGTATGTATGTATGTATGTATGTATGTATGTATGTATGTATGTATGTATGTATGTATGTATGTATGTATGTATGTATGTATGTGTATGTATGTATGTATGTATGTATGTATGTATGTATGTATGTATGTATGTATGTATGTATGTATGTATGTATGTATGTATGTATGTGTATGTATGTATGTATGTATGTATGTATGTATGTATGTATGTATGTATGTATGTATGTATGTATGTATGTATGTATGTATGTATGTATGTATGTATGTATGTATGTATGTATGTATGTATGTATGTATGTATGTATGTATGTATGTATGTATGTATGTATGTATGTATGTATGTATGTATGTATGTATGTATGTATGTATGTATGTGTATGTATGTATGTATGTATGTATGTATGTATGTATGTATGTATGTATGTATGTATGTATGTATGTATGTATGTATGTATGTATGTATGTATGTATGTATATGTATGTATGTATGTATGTATGTATGTATGTATGTATGTATGTATGTATGTATGTATGTATGTATGTATGTATGTATGTATGTATGTATGTATGTATGTATGTATGTATGTATGTATGTATGTATGTATGTATGTATGTATGTATGTATGTATGTATGTATGTATGTATGTATGTATGTATGTATGTATGTATGTATGTATGTATGTATGTATGTATGTATGTATGTATGTATGTATGTATGTATGTATGTATGTATGTATGTATGTATGTATGTATGTATGTATTTATGTGTGTATATATGATCTATACACCACTAACTGTCGATCTGTCGCACCCATCGTACTGGGTGTGATTGTTCAACTAATTTAGTGCTATTGAAGGGAACTATTGTGAATCAATTCAATAATGCGCGGCTCGGTTGTAAGAACTATATATGGTAATTTCATATTGGATCTATAGAAGCTGTATATTTAGTTCAATGTACATACATATATGTAAGCATTCTTTATATCACAATTGACAAATGGACCAGTTGGTTCCACATAACTTATTATGAACTTGCCAAGGTATAAACAGATTTGCGCGACGATGGACTTGTGATTTAACTCTTATCGCAGTGTATGATGTCCCTTTTAGTATATATAGGTAGTGGCTCGACTCAAGCGGATCAGCCCACGGACGGTCGGCATCGGGAACCGAGCTGCTGTGTTTGAAACAATCATGCGACCTGACAGGTGGTGAACAGTGGAAAAGAGTGATAAACAACACAGCTTTTATGGCCGTTTTATGGTTAAATTATATAATGGGCATATGAGCTGTATATATTTGTGGGCAGTGTTAGCGGGTTGGTAAGGTCCGTTTTTGTAAGTTAAGTTCCGAACAACTTTTGGACCACTTTTTGAACTGTGAAAGAGCGATCATGCATTCAATTACCGTAGTCTGAGATTCTTGAAGACCAAAAATCCACATCTCAAAGTTACATTTCTGTTATCATCCCATTATATTATTGAACCGCATATAAATTGTACGAGCACCAAACAAAGCATTAACACAGGTACGCCATCCAACAACTCCAGTACGCATTAGATGTAGTGCACATGCCTGTTATAGAGGTTAAGCTGCTGGTCCATCCTATACCTCTTTCTTCATCATATCCATAACAGAAGTTCGTAATTCTCGCCATTGACATTAAATAGCTAAAGATCTAGCATGGCTACCTACCACTGATATATTCCATGCACGTCAAGTTAATGCTCTAGGTCTCTCAGACAGCGGCTGTCCAGAACGAGGGCAAATGTCAACTGTTACGAAAACCCACCAATATTGTACGCGGCATATTACATGTTAGAATATTTGTCTAGCACTATAGTGTATTCTTTAATACAGCTTTGCTGCATTTAGTATGTACTAAGATGATGAGAAGGCCACCATGCAGGGCATCTGAGAAGCGAGAGAGGAAATAGACATGAATCAGTAGTATACCAAGACAGGACACAGGCGACTAACAAAGTAATAATCTCGGCGCACCCCAATGTAACCTGCATATCGGTTCGAATGCAACAACCTCCAATAATTGAGTGAAAGCATTAAAGCACGGTACCTACATATTATTCATTCCTTGCACATTTGATCGTTCTACAGTAATTACAGAGCCACAATTGTGACAGTTGTTATATAATGACACTCGTGTAATCGGATCATTCTACAGCTGGCTACAGTAGTTAAGTAGGTACATATGCGAGGAGCTCGGCTGTTGGTGGCTGTGCTGTCCTGAGTGGGATTATAGCCAGCTGTAATACGACAAAATGTAAGTCTATGCTACAAAGGTGATTCATCAAATGTGTAAGATCCATGCACCAGGAATCGCAAGAAGTTAAACACACCTTTGGTAGCCCAGGCACCATTAATCAAACCGTTGAAGGAAATATACCAAATATGAGTGAACCCTTGGTTGTTTATCATTTGCAAATTGTTCCCTCTGTTTCAACTTTGAATGGCTCCTACAATATGATAACGGAATGATTTAGCAGCACAACTATATCATATCCCGAAGTCCCTGCGTCTTTAAGATCCAGGAGTTGCATAAACATACAACTGTTGTTGTGAAGCCTGACTTCTTACACCTATTAGAACGTGTCCAGCTGTTATAATCTCACTAATGGCAAATGGCCATTATTTTGCTTGTGATATCTGAAGTAGCACTGCGAGAATATTTTACTATATCTACCCATTTGCTGATGGATAAAACAATTTAAGCTTATGGTGAAAGGTAAACAGAATTGCCAATCATTAACACTGAAAGCCGCTATTAAGCAATCTACCCCTCGTCATAATGATAGCAGTGTGACATCCAGTATCGCTCTTAGCTTCAATTTCCTTTTATTCTATGCTACAGGACGCATCGATGGTCAAGGCAGGTCTACCACCCACGAGCGATTCGACGTAAGTGAAGATGGAGGTAGGTCTAACGGACGGTCGTCGTTTGACTATGGTTGACAACACAACGTCTCTTACGTCATAAACAATAGCCATCATGACGCTACAAATATTTACAAACCAAATGTACCATTTTTTATAAAGTGCAGTGAACCCGGTGGTATGAACCACGTCAAAGACAAAAACGGATCTATCGCAGTACCAGCTTTTGTAATAAGTGTCAGTATTGTACATATCAGCAATGTGTTTGTTTGGTTTGTAATAATGTTTTGTGAAAACTTTTGATGAAAATGGACAATTGTTAGAAGTCACCATTCGACGCCCTTCTTGGTTAAGTATCGTGGGACAGCAATCGATGTCAGCCTACTGATTTTCAAAAAGTTTCGTATTGCAGATGTCATTTTACCAATATATACAGTGACGTCCGGGGCTGACCGTCGATGGGACGAAACATAGCCGCTTGTACCAATAAAACACTATCATTCCTTTCGTTCGTCCAAATGAAAAGTGAGTTTCCTCTTTTTCAGTTTTTGTTTTGATAAACGAAAAACATGAAGATGGCATATACATATATGCATATATATATATGCATATATATATAAGGACCTATGCCAACCTCAAAACTGTGTGTATACGTACGATTAAGCGTTCTCATTCTTCAAAATATGTTTCCAAGCATTCTATGGACAAGTTGAACACGTGTTGCTTAAGATATTCCTAAGGTCTGACATTAAAGGGGTGGGGAAAATGCAGCGTACTGTTAAACATTAGTGGATTTGCTTGAATCGAATTTAAATAGTAGTGGCTCCACTATAATCACTTCGCTACTAATTGGAGAGGTGATATTTGATGCTTTGATGTTAGGTTGTTTAATATCACCACCTTGCTTTTGAGGTGCCATCTTGTCCGATGTTTGCTCAGGTTTGCTTGGTGGCTTGTCTAATATTATCAGTATTTATCTTTTTGACACTGTAAATCAGCTCAATATAAGCGAGGCAAATCATTCACAACTACCTTAATGAAATCCTCTTTATAAACACTGGTGAATTTTTGCAGGGTTAGTTACTAAAGAATAAATTATGTTGATTGGGGAAGGTCATCCATGCTTGCTATCTCTGTCCGATGGTTGCGAGGATTATACGACGGGCTTTGTCATCTCAGCAAGAGTTATCGTACAGGATTAGAACTTAGGTATAGAATACTGAGTATGTGCCTAGCTGCGAATTGAGTTTTTTAACGTGCTTCCTACATATTTCCGCCAAATATCTGTGATCTACATGAGCATAAGCGTCACACCTGATATTTGGTGTGCCACATCACCACATTGCTTGCTAACCATAATGATCCATGTGATGGCACCAATCTAATAATCAACGCTCGTTAATGGTATGATGCTTCTCGCCTTATATCAATTAATGACAATAAGGAGCGAATTGCAAAATAATGTGACATTACACGAATCAGTGACAATCAGATAACGATTATATACTTCCTGCAGCTTCAAGTTGTTCGAATTAACGAGCATCAATATTGGAAATTGGTGCATTATCTGATGATTTAAAAGGATGCACCTTTGTGGGTAAGCTCATTGTATCACACAATTCAATTGATAACGAATCCAGAGTCTTTGCAAGCATATTGCGTATATTACCACCTCCAGTGCTATGGTATGTGCTTTGAAGACGAGTTTATTTATGCGCCGGCATCATGATATGTTATCTGAACTCATGGTGCGAGGGTTACCATAAACACACTATGAAACCGCCTGTATTGCCTCGTGGCGTTGTTGCCAACAAGCGTGATTGATATGAGCTTCTACATTGGAGCCATTGATTTTGCTTCCGACTGTCAGCTGACTACTTTAAGCAGACGGACACCCGATGCTTACTGCATTGTACCCATCATGCAAGATAAGTCCTCTTTGAGAGACTGATGTGTTTGTTGCAGTTTTAGTTTTGTAAATATGGTCACATTTCACAAAAAATCCGACGGACGAGCACGCACGCGTAATTTCTGACAATGGCGACGGTGGAGTAAATGACCTATTTTGAAAGAACGCAGTGTCCAAAATTGGTGAATTGTATGATGCCCATATGGGGCTGAACCCCTCGTCAAGTGCATTATCTCGTTCTTTATCCATTATGGCGTGCCACACATGGATAACGAATGCTTCCATCATAATGTTAATTAGGGTATGTCTTGACATGGTCGCCATATTCAGGGAGTTCTAGATAGTATGTTGATCGTCGTTTGTTGAGGGGAAGTCCGCATGAGTTGCGATCATTCAGAAACAACGATTTCATATTTGCTATAGATGTTCGATGCTCAGTAAACGGTGCCATGTCTAAACCTGTAACAGCGAATTTATTTTGCATTAAAGGGAATGATTTTTGAAACTATTATGGAATCGCTGTTCAGCTCGCATCATCATAGAAAAAGACAATCATTATATTGGAGCTACGGTCCGAAGACCCGCAGGTTTTTCGATTGATTCTTTCATGACATCATGCACTGCAGTGTCATTCAATGTCATCACGCAATTGAACAAACATACTTCTCATAACACTTTGAAACGCTAGTTTGTCAATTGAGGTTCTGTATACATGAATGTATTGATGAATCATGCGTTGAAATTAAACTAATGGAGCGCTGTGATGAATTCAATCAATACATTATTTAATTCATCTGCGTTAAGGAACGGCTGAGGAACAGATTGACATCAAGATTGATTTAGCAATGTTGTACCAAATTCAATAATAATCGTGCTAAAGACATCAAATCATTCACTGAACGAGTTATTTTTGAGGTATAAGGTTGCATATAGGACAGGTTAGATTCTTAGACTTAGCGTCACGAGGGCGAACAGGATGTTTAGTTTCCACATTTACAAAACTACCCACTACTAGTTGAATGTCGTCGGCGTAAAAAACATGTACCCATGTACGGCTGCAATTCACCTCCAGGTTGCGCAACCGATCAAATCTTAAGAATTTATTATTTTCGCGATCTAATTGACGAAGGTTTTCGACGCAGAACGCGTCAGCCTCTGATTCAGATGAGGTCATTACCAGCGTGACGTAATGAGGTGGGTGATCAGGAATGCAGTAGAAATCGGCGAAGAACAAATTGCACAGATCAAATTCACCGCTCTTTACAATGAACCGTTTTGGGCCAAAATGAGATGGAGTGCACGGCTCACCAGATACCTTATCTACATTTGTCCCGAAGAACAGACCAGGCAACGTTCCGTTGATAGGAGACCGTGGATCCCCATGCTGGTCTTTTATTGTCGTCGTCATCATGCCGCCGTTATTATCTTGAATGTCGCGGAAATACTCTGGAGTATTATCTCGATAGAAGTATTCACATGGTTTATAGGACGACTCGGTAAATGCGTTTGCTAGTTCATAAAGTCTTTCAAGATCCTCCGTTGTATGAACTGCTATTGACAGACATTATATGAATAACATACGTTGAATAACTAATCGGTTTGTTAATGGTGATATAATGAATGGTGTCAAATATTTAGTTAAACCTCAAACAATGCGGAATAACTTACCTTGGCTTCCAGCCATCTTCAACGGCGCAGTGAGCCCATTAAAACGTACTCATATTGCCAAAAACTACCAGTACTACGCTCGAACACACAAACTGTTTGATATTCAATAGAATGTGTGCTGATTGACTCGTTGATATATTGATCTCTGTGTTCGTTTACGGAATCGATAAGGAGTGTACAAGATCCAAAGGTAAATCTATAACATCGGGTGGGCATAAGGACTCTGCTGTACATTGATCTCAGTGTATATTTACAATATCGGCCCGCGAGCTTCTCCAATCGATAATGAGCGTACAAGGACCCAGGTAACTTTTTGGCATTCAGGCTGGTGATGACGAAGGGTCGTGTTAAATTGTGGATCACCGGGCACTCGTTGATGCTTCGCGACGTTTTATGAATAATGTTTTCCAGCTAGAAATCCCATTGATTACAATGCGATAAAGAGAGATTGTTAAGCACATAAAACCGCATCTGCCGTTCCTGGTACAGCTCCAACATGCGTTGTTGCTATGCTGGTAAATTTGCACGTTTTTATCGACGTGTGTAGATGAAATGGTGTATTATTCAACGATTTTCCGGAACCAACTAAACGTTTGTAGTTAATGGGGCGTAGTCACATGCTATGAATTCACTTCCACATTTGAACGTAGTGAACGTTTGGCGCTTTTGCTCGTTTGGCATGATGTCCTTGACGTAAATGTTTGATATCAACCTTAAGTTATCTCTCAATACCAGTGTACGATTTACTCAGTATTAAGAACCTACCACAGAGGTATAAACGCGAATATCGTCAATGACTTGGAATCGCAGGTTAATGGTGACTATAAAAGAGCTGCTATTACTCAGCGAATCCGCAAGAGTGAACCGACGGGACGCGTAAGTGGTGGGGCGTGCTAATTGGCTGGACTGTGTTGCTGTTTGTTCGTCTGGTTTGTCAAGTGGTTATTTGGATGTTCGTTCATCTGGGGTCCTATTTACAATAAAGTAAGTTAAGCGCTTGCGCACATGAGTCACTTTAACGAATGCGCAGTACTTCACACTACACTAAATTGCTAGCAACCGAGCAGGTAGATAGACCAAACAGGTATAGATAAGGTCGTGCATGAACGTCTATAGGGTTTGGGCAGCACCGACTGACCGTACAATACTGCTTGAAATGAATTTAAAGCTTGTTCGCCACTGATTGCGTTTGACATATTAGAAAAACAATAATTTATTAGAAATAGAGACTTGAACATTCACGCTTCCCCATTCACAAACTAATATTTCGATACGCCAATATATAGTTAACTCAACGAGACGTTACAACATGCAGTGCGCATTGTCTACGCAAAGAGAATTAAAACGTTATGATCTACAGCTTAAGCATTACTCTGACACTAACGTAGAGGTACAACTAAAATATGATTGACACCACGGAATATCAAAAGGCTAAGAGCTATGCAAAGAGGGCTCACTCTCACATCTGCCCGACATTATCTGGGATCTTAAAGAGCAGGACCACCCATCTGCAAATAAGCCTTCTTGTCTGCAATAAAGACACGTAAGAGTTGCCGGTTATCGTAAAGGTCATGGTTACGTCAGCCAACAAGAAGAGACCATGGCAGTGATATCATTGCAGACTGCACTACAACTTATCTCCAATAACACAGTCGTACTTGGATGTTTGGTGTTGTTACATATACATTCCGTGGTAATAGAAGTGGTGTCATCAGGATTTACATGTAATTATCTGTTTTTACGCCTCTATATATAAACGAATGTGATTAAAGAAAGACCAAGACTTACTCATTTTCTGGCAAGGATGGCATTAGGTGTTTAAAAGGGTATGCATATATATATATATATATATATATATATATATATATATATATATATATATATATATATATATATATATATATATATATATATATATATATATATATATATATATATATATAAATATATATATATTTTATATATATATATATAAAATATATAAATATATATATATATATATAAGTAGATAGATATATATATATGCTCATAGATATATATATATATATATATATATCTATACATACATACATACATACATACATACATACATACATACATACATACATGCATACATACATGCATATATACATACATACATGCATACATACATGCATACATACATACATACATACATACATACATACATACATACATACATACATACATACATACATACATACATACATACATACATACATACATACATACATACATACATTAAGTGAAAGAGCAAAATTGTCTGGTATTGAACGCGGAATTTGTATGGTATCGTTTCGGGTTCAGATTATAATTTCAAAAGCAATGGAGACTAACGCTGTCGTGAACACTACCTACCGTTGTTTGTGTGTACCAGACTGTTTTATTGAGAAGATTGTAATATCATGAGACACCGATTGTACTTAGTATTATATGGGGAATCAATGATCTGGATGACCATGCTGTGGACACTTGTCAGTAACAATATGATGATTGGGGATGTGAAGGGATTAGGTCTGAAGAACTGCAGCCCGCTACCTGATTAAGCACAACTTTTACAGAAAAGCGCAATATTCTCAACAAGGTACTTAGACACAGCTGGTTCCCGCGTGTAATGTGGCACGTTGCTGGATAGGATCAGAATGACAACCATTTCGTAGACAGTGGCACCATATTGTTGATGTGTAGGGTGACTAGGTTGGTGTCGATTTTTTTTTTATGATGTGCAAAGGCCGATCAGGAAATCACATGTATGGTTTCTTCTTCTCTACTTAAACGCATCAAGTTCACATTAACATGCTCTCGCTTTTGTTTGTTTTTAAAGGCAGAGATGTGCATGTGCCTATGAACGCTCGTCTCCTTGTCTCTGGCTTGTTAAAAACTATTTTTATGCATTATGTTGCGGTTTGAAAGTGGTCAACTTCTGCCTGATCAATTCGAATCAAAAAAGAAGACGACTGCTTCGTAAAATACGAAAAATTGATATCGAGAAAGCATTAAAGGTATGACGTGATACAAATTGTTTGACGGTTGTTACACCCAAAGGCAATACAATGCACCATATGTTTGTGAGAAACCCAATTAAACTGCGACGACACTTTGTGCCACATCCGGCAAGTGCAGTGTGAACAGAACAGCAGCCAGTAAACAGTGTCGCTCAGTGCATTGCGTTTGAGCCAGTTACGCCACTAAAGTGTGCGCACCATCATCGCCTCGCCCAGTTATCCGAGTTATCTTCGTCAGATTTATCAAACGCCGTAATATTATTCGCTGTAATATCACTTTAACCACAAATTGCTTTTGAATCACGCTATATGGTTCAGACGACTAATAATTATGCTAACATTCGGACGTATACTTTATTACTTCAACTTGATTGTCAATATTCTTCTTGGTGTTATAGCTAAATAATACTTTATCATCCAAACATGTGGTTATATACGTATAGCTAATGTAAATATTCGTCTACATGCCACACCTCACTACTGCAACAATGTAACCCATTCATCAATCGTGTAGCCAATTATGAGTCGTCTATGAACCCGTTTGTAGATGATTGTCATGCCAATCCGAATGCGCACTTGGGGTACCATTTATCAATCAATAGCTGTTCTGTCCTCTCGTTCCTGCAGCATACGTGATGCTTTTGTGTGCAATACGCGTTGTTTTATTACGAATTGTATACTTTGCTATACAATAGTGCGCTGGCCAATATACATATGCTGCCGCTGGTTTTAAAAGTTGATGCAGAAAGCATCTCAGGTGAAAACCAGTATCATGAAGCTAATATTATATGCTGGCTGAAATAAAATAACCTGCCAATCGCAACCAGCAATCACTCCTCAAAACAAACGTTAAACCTCATTATCACACGCTGATAATAAGGAGATGACGCGGCTATATGGTCTAGTCTGACGCATAAGGGGCAATAATTCTATGATGGCACATTGGCTTCCTGGTGTCGATGAGTTGTCAACGCACGTACGCTTTGACGATGGTGTCTGATTATTTGTCAATTCCCAACATTTATGTCTTACACGCGCCATGTTCCTAGAGACGCCTCGGAGTTAGTTGTTTACTCTGCATGATGGCAGCCACCTGTGACTGAGTGGGTCCGCAGTAAGCTACAAATCATATGTATTAAACTTGGTTAACAAATATTTAGCGTCTGCACCATTTGCCTAGAACTTAAATTACATAACACAGCACAGCGTTAGTACGTCTGGATATATTATATAAATGTAATAAAGGTGCCTATAAAGTAATCGCATAGCCATTGCTTAAAGCAATCTCACTTAAGCATCGACCAACGTATACTGGCATTATTTTTGATTGGGCGCACCCTACAAAACCAATTATGACTGTTAAGAAAATCATTTCAAAACGTTATATTAATCTCATACATAAGTAATAATCTGCTATTATCTTGCGTGAGTTACAAGATGGATCTCGTGGGTCAATTAGATTGCGAAACTATCATGTCTCTTATTTTGTCCTCTTTTACAGTCTACTGCTATGCGGCGATGTTACTTATGGAGCCAGGCATTCAACAAAGCAACTGAGGGAACCTTTCCTTTATGTATTACATACACAACACGCTGACAATCATCATAATTCACAAATCACATCCCGGCGAGGCCGTATATTGGCATTCATGGTTTTCATCAGTCCATAACAAGTGCCTTATTTAACCAACCCTTATATAAATGAGTACATCCGACTTATGGAATGTGTACAGGTGTGGTTGCTCACGTAACAGTTTTCCAAACTATCTATTTAAACATCCATTGATGAATAGTATATGTTTTACTTCGTGTGTGTGGATACTCGTATCTATTGGATGATAACAGCCACCTGACTGTGCGCAAAGACGAAGTATAATAAGCCTCCCGGGAGGTAAACATATCCAGTATAGATATTGCACGGATGAAAGCCAAGAGAATCATACATGTAAATTCACTACAAATAATACAATGTATTTGACACGCGTGTTTGGTAGCATATATACAACCATTTTCATATTAATTCAGTGTGGCTATTTTTGCTACTTATACATATAATCATTCGGAAAATCTCTGGGTCCGATTCGAAACATTTTACGCTATCAAGCAGCATAATGCCTCGCCTCTGAGAACACAATATGCGGTACAATGATAAAATAAAACTTTTGAGAGCGAATACCGTTGACATTGCGTATCCCTAGTTCTCCCTCCAATGTCTTTATCTATATTCACATCCCACGCCAAAGAATACATAACTGTTCAATTGTGTCAACGCGTAATTATTTTCAACTGGCCTCTCGTCTCATTGCGCTGTCAGACATGAGCGTTTGATGTACAATCAGCGGTGTGGTGGTTGTCATATTGCTTCAAAACGACTGATGCTGCGGCAGGTAAGAACCCCCTTCGTCATTCATCCTTCCATCTACACACAGTCAGAAAATATCTTGCCAGTTCAATACCTTTGGTAAGATCGAATGGAAATTTAAATGTGTTATCAATGGCCGGACGTGAAAGCACCTCTGACCCCCAAGACCAACCACGACAATCAGCATTCTTTACCAACCAGCAAGAGAGGTGGCTTTACCACAGGATTGCAAAGTAAACTAGACGGTACTGGCTCTATTACGCTGTAGGATAGATCCGAATTTTCTAACACTGAACTTTACCTGCACTCAGTATGAAATATGTAACGCGTGCGTACCGTAATGAAACGCGGAAACTAAAATTGTACAAAACGTATACACATACTCGCATAATAGCGAGGAATTTCGCTCTTTCACTTGTAAATAACTGTTCATTTAACGGGCGATTCTAGTGGACCAGCCAACAACGCTATTGGCCGCATAGTATGCATTATCAAATATGTGATGAAGTTTATTCGCCAGACCATTTAATATCATTCAAAGACACAATAACGACGATGCGAACGACAATCTCATATATCGTAAAATGGCCATCAACGAATCATGTATGTAAATTGTGCCACGCGAGGAGCACGACGGCCACGCTGGCGAGCCTTCCAGTCCAGCACATGACGGCAACAGTAAGCTCTTTGTAGCGACCCGACAGGCAGTGAACAGTGGCAAACACTGATAAACAACACAGCATTTTAAGAATGTTTTATGGTAAAATAACATTATGGGCATATGAGCTGTAGATATTTTTTGGGAGTGTAAGCGGGTTGGTAAGTTTCAGCATTCCGATTTTGTAAGTTATGTTCCAAACCACTCGCAATGGTGGACCACTTTTCTAACTGTGAATGAGCGATCATGATATGCAAGCGATGATGCATAAAATTACCATAGTCAAAGATTCTTGGAGACCATAAATCCGCACCTCAAAGTTGTTATGAACATACCCTAGACTGGATATGAACTAGAACAAAGAAATTCTGCGTGTTTGGCTTCACAAATTGTAGTCTCTGATCTAAGACTTAGACTGCTGCTAGATTCTGTACCTAAGAGATAGTCGGTCTTGACTAACGACTACGCGTTTGGTTGGTCTCTCTGAATTTCTTTTTTTCAAGCTGCGCATCCCTCTGAAGCTCCGAATAATTACTGTCCTCTATTCTTGAGGTCCTTATACATATTATTTTATTTGGCCTGCGACTAAATGAGCTGACGCCTCATGAATTAAACATTAATTCACCAAGCTGCTTACTAATCATGTTAGGCGAACTGCCTTTAACTTGAATGGCCTTTCATTTAGCCTCGACATATATGCATGCGATCAATACTACGCAGGAGATGTCAAATTATGTCACTCAAACTTAAATGGCCAAGAACATTAACATACATGCATAGCATTAATACAGGAGGGAGGTCACAATGATAGCAGTGTTACATCCAATCTCGCTCTTAGCAACAATATCCCTCTATGCTATGCTGCAGGATGCACTAATAGCCAGGGTAGGTCCACTACCCACGATATTTTTAACGTAAGTGATGCTGGAGTTAGGTCTAACGGAAGTCGTCGTTTTACTCTTGTTGACAACACATCGTCTCGTGATTCATCAATAATAGTTGATGCTATCCTGACGCTACAAATATTTACAAACTACATGTCCCATTTGTGTAAAGTGCAATAAACCCTGTGGTATGAACCATATCCAGCTTTTGTAATAAGTGTCAGTATTGTACTTATCATCAATATGTTCGTAAGGTTTGTTATGTTGCTTTGTGAAAACGTTTGATGAAAAGGGACACATGTTACAAGCCTGCATTCGACGCCTTTCTTGGTTAGGTATCGTGGGACAGCAATCGACGTCAGCCCACTGATTTTTAAATAGTTTTAAATTGTTCATGTTGCTGATGTCATTTTACAAATATATACAGTGACGTCCGGGGCAAACCGTCGATGAGTCGAAACATAGCCGCGTGTACCAATAAAACACCGTCATTCGTTTGCCGTTTGACGAAAAACGAATTTGTTCTTTTTTTGGTTTTGATAAACAAAAAACATAAAGATGGCACATACACGAACCTATGACAACCTAACAATTGCGTGTATGTGTACTTTTAAGCGTTCTCGAAAAGAGCATTCCAAGTTGAACACGTGTTGTTTGAGATATTTTTTAAGTCTGACATGTAAGGGGTGGGGGGAAAATGAAGCGTTTTGTTAAACATTAGTGGATTTACTGAATTGTATCTAATTTAAATAGTATTGGCTCCTCTATAATCACTTTGCTACTAGTTATTGGGGAAGTGATATTGGATAAAACAGATGAAATTTGTTAATCTCTCTTATAAAATGATTCTGAGGTTACACAGAAGTAAAGCACGCGCGTATGTTTTGACGTTATGATGTTCAATATCACCACCTTACTTTTTAGGTGTCATATTGTCTGCTGTTCGCTCAAGTTGCCTGGTGGCTTGTCAATAATTATCAGTACTTATCTTATTGGCACTATAAATCCGCCTAATATGAGCGAGGCAAATCATTCACAACTACCTTGATGGAATCCTATTTATATGCACTGGTGACTGTTTTGCAGAGTTAACTACTAAAGAAACAAAAATCATGTCGACTTGGGAAGGTCCGCCATGCTTGCTATCTCTGTCTGATGGTTACGAGGATTATACGACACATCTGGGCTTTTTCATCTCAGTAACAGTTATCTTACAGGATTAGAAAAGGCAATATGTAGCGTCAGCAAAACTATAGTATCTTCATCTCTAGAGTGCTCTCTATAGTGATAAAAATAAATGACTAGCAGAAATCTACAGGTGCACGATATTGGCCATATCTCACTGGAAACTTAATATCCCATGCGTTAGGCGTCGGGTTTACAACACAGACTAACACATTATGATGGCATAACCGCATCTTTATCACACGGTACTTAGACAGGCATAGAATTCTGAGCATGTGCGTAACTGCAAATCGAGTTTTTTAACATTCTTTCTTACACATTTCTGTCATCTACATGATCAAAAGCGTCACACCTGATATTCGGTCTGCCAGATTGCAACATTGATTGGTAATCATAATGATCAATGTGATGGCACCAATCTAATAATCAGCGCTCGTCAATGATATGATGCTTCTTGCCTAATATCAATTAGTGACAATAAGGTGCGAATTGCAAAATAATGTGACATTACACGAATCAGTGACAATCAGATAACGATTATATACTTCCAGCAAGTTCAAGTTGTTCGAGTTAACGAGCATAAATATTGGAAATTGGTGCATTATCTGATGATTGATAAGGATGCATCTTTGTGGGTAAGCTCATTGTATCACACAATTCAATTGATAACGAATCCAGAGTCTTTGCAAGCATATTGCGTATATTACCACCTCCAGTGCTATGGTATGTGCTTTGAAGACGAGTTAATTTATGCGCCGGCATCATAATCTGTTATCTGAACTCATAGTGCGAGGGTTACCATAAAACACTATGAAACCGCCTGTATTGCCTCGTGTCGATGTAACCAACAAGCGTGATTGATATGAGCTTCTACATTGGAGCCATGGATTTTGCTTCCGACTGTCAGCTGACAACTTTAAGCAGACGGACACCCGATGCTTACTGCATTGTACCCATCATGCAAGATAAGTTCCTAAAGATATGTAATGGATATCGCATGCTTATCTTCATAACATTGCAAAGCTATGATTTTAGAAACCACGCCATAACTCCGTTCATTGGTAATTTACAGTATAAATTATATTGAATTTTCCCTAATGGGTTGTCAAAAGGTGATTCAGGTTCAACAGCATCTTACATTTCTTCTTCGCGCAGCCATTAAACGGCGCACGGCGTTTTTTTGCGATAACAACACGAAAGCAGAATACATGCTGAGGTCTTGTATTGGATAGGACGGCTACTTGCTTCAGGGATATAGGCCTAATGCTATGGTTTATATACACGTTAGTTCCTTTTACCTTTCTT
Source organism: Urechis unicinctus (assembly GCA_034190875.2). Classification (NCBI taxonomy): domain Eukaryota; kingdom Metazoa; phylum Annelida; class Polychaeta; order Xenopneusta; family Urechidae; genus Urechis; species Urechis unicinctus. The sequence goes on along the minus strand of CM067358.1, from coordinate 2,203,064 downwards.
TTGCCGTATTGAGCCCAAAGCCCAAAACGTAAGCAGGTCCACTGTAAATGAAAACATAGATCGTCTATCTAAGGTTCCGTTCATAGACATGTTTTGCGGCACTAATAACGATGTTGCAGAACAACATAAGGGTTTCCAGCAGTGAAGGGGTTGATCATTCGTGGAATGAGTAATGCCACGTAGTTGCTAACCCCATATGACGTGCATGGTTTTATACACAAAGTGGTTTATTTTTCTCTTCATCAGAGTACTGCTAAGACATATTTCTATTCATTGTTGCGCAAAGCAATAGATGAAATGTTAATTAACAAGCAATCAATGCATTGAATTATGACATTGTGTTTAATTATTTATGCACTGAGATCATAGCGAAGACCAGGCATTGGCACAGGCTGACTTCGTTTGCTTGCAAATATATTGGGTTATTTTAAACGTTACCTCCCTAATACCAAGAACAATGTGAAGTCAATAGATATCTTGCTGTTGATGTGTATACTTAGACGAATTAACGCTCTTTGAGAGACTGATGTGTTTGTTGCAGTTTTAGTTTTGTAAATATGGTCACATTTCACAAAAATCCGACGGACGAGCACGCACGCGTAATTTCTGACAATGGCGACGGTGGAGTAAATGATCTATTTTGAAAGAACGCAGTGTCCAAAATCGGTGAATTTTATGATGCCCAAATGGGGCTTAAGCCCCTCGTCAAGTGCATTATGTCATTCGTTATCAATTATGGCGTGCCACCAATGGATAACGAATGCTGTCGTCATAATGTAAATTAGGGTATGTCTTCATCTGATCGCCATATTCAGGGAGAGTTCTAGATAGTTTGTTGATCGTCGTTTGTTGAGGGGAAGTCCGCATGAGTTGCGATCCTTCAGAAACAACGATTTCATATTTGCTATAGATTTTCGATGCTCAGTAAACGGTGCCATGTCAAAACCTGTAACAGCGAATTTATTTTGCATTATAGGGAATGATTTTTGAAACTATTATGGAATCGCTGTTCAGCTCGCATCATCATAGAAAAAGACAATCATTATATTGGAGCTACGGTCCGAAGACCCGCAGGTCTTTCGAATGTTTCTTTTTCATGACAACATGCACTGCAGTGTCATTCAATATCATCACGCAATTGAACAAAACATACTTCTCATAACACTTTGAAACGCTACTTTGTCAATTGAGGTTCTGTATATATGAAAGTATTGATGAATCATGCGTTGAATCTAAACTAATGGAGCGCTGTGATGAATTCAATCAATAAAATATTTAATTCATCTGCGTTACGGAAATGCTGAGGAATAGATTGACATCAAGATTGATTAAGCAAGGTTGTACCAAATTCAATAATAATCGTGCTAAAGACATCAAATCATTCACTGAACGAGTTATTGCTGAGGTTTAAGGTTGCATATAGGACAGGTTAGATTCTTAGACGAGGGCGAACAGGATGTTTAGTTTCCACATTTACAAAACTACCCACTACCAGTTGAATGTCGTCGGCGTAAAAACATGTACCCATGTACGGCTGCAATTCACCTCCAGGTTGCGCAACCGATCAAATCTTAAGAATTTATTATTTTCGCGATCTAATTGACGAAGGTTTTCGACGCAGAACGCGTCAGCCTCTGGTTCAGGTGAGGTCATTACCAGCGTGACGTAATGAGGTGGGTGATCAGGAATGCAGTAGAAATCGGCGAAGAACAAATTGCACAGATCAAATTCACCACTCTTTACAATGAACCGTTTTGGGCCAAAATGAGATGGAGTGCACGGCTCACCAGAAACCTTATATACATTTGTCCCGAAGAACAGACCAGGCAACGTTCCGTTGATAGGAGACCGTGGATCCCCATGCTGGTCTTTTATTGTCGTCGTCATCATGCCGCCGTTATTATCTTGAATGTCGCGGAAATGCTCTGGAGTATTATCTCGATAGAAGTATTCACATGGTTTATAGGACGACTCGGTAAATGCGTTTGCTAGTTCATAAAGTCTTTCAAGATCCTCCGTTGAAAAAAAATATATACAGTGACGTCCGGGGCAAACCGTCGATGAGTCGAAACATAGCCGCGTGTACCAATAAAACACCGTCATTCGTTTGCCGTTTGACGAAAAACGAATTTGTTCTTTTTTTGGTTTTGATAAACAAAAAACATAAAGATGGCACATACACGAACCTATGACAACCTAACAATTGCGTGTATGTGTACTTTTAAGCGTTCTCGAAAAGAGCATTCCAAGTTGAACACGTGTTGTTTGAGATATTTTTTAAGTCTGACATGTAAGGGGTGGGGGGAAAATGAAGCGTTTTGTTAAACATTAGTGGATTTACTGAATTGTATCTAATTTAAATAGTATTGGCTCCTCTATAATCACTTTGCTACTAGTTATTGGGGAAGTGATATTGGATAAAACAGATGAAATTTGTTAATCTCTCTTATAAAATGATTCTGAGATTACACAGAAGTAAAGCACGCGCGTATGTTTTGACGTTATGATGTTCAATATCACCACCATACTTTTTAGGTGTCATATTGTCTGCTGTTCGCTCAAGTTGCCTGGTGGCTTGTCAATAATTATCAGTACTTATCTTATTGGCACTATAAATCCGCCTAATATGAGCGAGGCAAATCATTCACAACTACCTTGATGGAATCCTATTTATATGCACTGGTGACTGTTTTGCAGAGTTAACTACTAAAGAAACAAAAATCATGTCGACTTGGGAAGGTCCGCCATGCTTGCTATCTCTGTCTGATGGTTACGAGGATTATACGACACATCTGGGCTTTTTCATTTCAGTAACAGTTATCTTACAGGATTAGAAAAGGCAATATGTAGCGTCAGCAAAACTATAGTATCTTCATCTCTAGAGTGCTCTCTATAGTGATAAAAATAAATGACTAGCAGAAATCTACAGGTGCACGATATTGGCCATATCTCACTGGAAACTTAATATCCCATGCGTTAGGCGTCGGGTTTTACAACACAGACTAACACATTATGATGGCATAACCGCATCTTTATCACACGGTACTTAGACAGGCATAGAATTCTGAGCATGTGCGTAACTGCAAATCGAGTTTTTTAACATTCTTTCTTACACATTTCTGTCATCTACATGATCAAAAGCGTCACACCTGATATTCGGTCTGCCAGATTGCAACATTGATTGGTAATCATAATGATCAATGTGATGGCACCAATCTAATAATCAGCGCTCGTCAATGATATGATGCTTCTTGCCTAATATCAATTAGTGACAATAAGGTGCGAATTGCAAAATAATGTGACATTACACGAATCAGTGACAATCAGATAATGATTATATACTTCCAGCAAGTTCAAGTTGTTCGAGTTAACGAGCATAAATATTGGAAATTGGTGCATTATCTGATGATTGATAAGGATGCATCTTTGTGGGTAAGCTCATTGTATCACACAATTCAATTGATAACGAATCCAGAGTCTTTGCAAGCATATTGCGTATATTACCACCTCCAGTGCTATGGTATGTGCTTTGAAGACGAGTTAATTTATGCGCCGGCATCATAATCTGTTATCTGAACTCATAGTGCGAGGGTTACCATAAAACACTATGAAACCGCCTGTATTGCCTCGTGTCGATGTAACCAACAAGCGTGATTGATATGAGCTTCTACATTGGAGCCATGGATTTTGCTTCCGACTGTCAGCTGACAACTTTAAGCAGACGGACACCCGATGCTTACTGCATTGTACCCATCATGCAAGATAAGTTCCTAAAGATATGTAATGGATATCGCATGCTTATCTTCATAACATTGCAAAGCTATGATTTTAGAAACCACGCCATAACTCCGTTCATTGGTAATTTACAGTATAAATTATATTGAATTTTCCCTAATGGGTTGTCAAAAGGTGATTCAGGTTCAACAGCATCTTACATTTCTTCTTCGCGCAGCCATTAAACGGCGCACGGCGTTTTTGCGATAACAACACGAAAGCAGAATACATGCTGAGGTCTTGTATTGGATAGGACGGCTACTTGCTTCAGGGATATAGGCCTAATGCTATGGTTTATATACACGTTAGTTCCTTTTACCTTTCTTTTGCCGTATTGAGCCCAAAGCCCAAAACGTAAGCAGGTCCACTGTAAAATGAAAACATAGATCGTCTATCTAAGGTTCCGTTCATAGACATGTTTTGCGGCACTAATAACGATGTTGCAGAACAACATAAGGGTTTCCAGCAGTGAAGGGGTTGATCATTCGTGGAATGAGTAATGCCACGTAGTTGCTAACCCCATATGACGTGCATGGTTTTATACACAAAGTGGTTTATTTTTCTCTTCATCAGAGTACTGCTAAGACATATTTCTATTCATTGTTGCGCAAAGCAATAGATGAAATGTTAATTAACAAGCAATCAATGCATTGAATTATGACATTGTGTTTAATTATTTATGCACTGAGATCATAGCGAAGACCAGGCATTGGCACAGGCTGACTTCGTTTGCTTGCAAATATATTGGGTTATTTTAAACGTTAACTTCCTTAATACCAAGAACAATGTGAAGTCAATAGATATCTTGCTGTTGATGTGTATACTTAGACGAATTAACGCTCTTTGAGAGACTGATGTGTTTGTTGCAGTTTTAGTTTTGTAAATATGGTCACATTTCACAAAAATCCGACGGACGAGCACGCACGCGTAATTTCTGACAATGGCGACGGTGGAGTAAATGATCTATTTTGAAAGAACGCAGTGTCCAAAATCGGTGAATTTTATGATGCCCAAATGGGGCTTAAGCCCCTCGTCAAGTGCATTATGTCATTCGTTATCAATTATGGCGTGCCACCAATGGATAACGAATGCTGTCGTCATAATGTAAATTAGGGTATGTCTTCATCTGATCGCCATATTCAGGGAGAGTTCTAGATAGTTTGTTGATCGTCGTTTGTTGAGGGGAAGTCCGCATGAGTTGCGATCCTTCAGAAACAACGATTTCATATTTGCTATAGATTTTCGATGCTCAGTAAACGGTGCCATGTCAAAACCTGTAACAGCGAATTTATTTTGCATTATAGGGAATGATTTTTGAAACTATTATGGAATCGCTGTTCAGCTCGCATCATCATAGAAAAAGACAATCATTATATTGGAGCTACGGTCCGAAGACCCGCAGGTCTTTCGAATGTTTCTTTCATGACAACATGCACTGCAGTGTCATTCAATATCATCACGCAATTGAACAAACATACTTCTCATAACACTTTGAAACGCTACTTTGTCAATTGAGGTTCTGTATATATGAAAGTATTGATGAATCATGCGTTGAATCTAAACTAATGGAGCGCTGTGATGAATTCAATCAATAAAATATTTAATTCATCTGCGTTACGGAAATGCTGAGGAATAGATTGACATCAAGATTGATTAAGCAAGGTTGTACCAAATTCAATAATAATCGTGCTAAAGACATCAAATCATTCACTGAACGAGTTATTGCTGAGGTTTAAGGTTGCATATAGGACAGGTTAGATTCTTAGACGAGGGCGAACAGGATGTTTAGTTTCCACATTTACAAAACTACCCACTACCAGTTGAATGTCGTCGGCGTAAAAACATGTACCCATGTACGGCTGCAATTCACCTCCAGGTTGCGCAACCGATCAAATCTTAAGAATTTATTATTTTCGCGATCTAATTGACGAAGGTTTTCGACGCAGAACGCGTCAGCCTCTGGTTCAGGTGAGGTCATTACCAGCGTGACGTAATGAGGTGGGTGATCAGGAATGCAGTAGAAATCGGCGAAGAACAAATTGCACAGATCAAATTCACCACTCTTTACAATGAACCGTTTTGGGCCAAAATGAGATGGAGTGCACGGCTCACCAGATACCTTATCTACATTTGTCCCGAAGAACAGACCAGGCAACGTTCCGTTGATAGGAGACCGTGGATCCCCATGCTGGTCTTTTATTGTCGTCGTCATCATGCCGCCGTTATTATCTTGAATGTCGCGGAAATGCTCTGGAGTATTATCTCGATAGAAGTATTCACATGGTTTATAGGACGACTCGGTAAATGCGTTTGCTAGTTCATAAAGTCTTTCAAGATCCTCCGTTGAAAAAAAATATATACAGTGACGTCCGGGGCAAACCGTCGATGAGTCGAAACATAGCCGCGTGTACCAATAAAACACCGTCATTCGTTTGCCGTTTGACGAAAAACGAATTTGTTCTTTTTTTGGTTTTGATAAACAAAAAACATAAAGATGGCACATACACGAACCTATGACAACCTAACAATTGCGTGTATGTGTACTTTTAAGCGTTCTCGAAAAGAGCATTCCAAGTTGAACACGTGTTGTTTGAGATATTTTTTAAGTCTGACATGTAAGGGGTGGGGGGAAAATGAAGCGTTTTGTTAAACATTAGTGGATTTACTGAATTGTATCTAATTTAAATAGTATTGGCTCCTCTATAATCACTTTGCTACTAGTTATTGGGGAAGTGATATTGGATAAAACAGATGAAATTTGTTAATCTCTCTTATAAAATGATTCTGAGGTTACACAGAAGTAAAGCACGCGCGTATGTTTTGACGTTATGATGTTCAATATCACCACCTTACTTTTTAGGTGTCATATTGTCTGCTGTTCGCTCAAGTTGCCTGGTGGCTTGTCAATAATTATCAGTACTTATCTTATTGGCACTATAAATCCGCCTAATATGAGCGAGGCAAATCATTCACAACTACCTTGATGGAATCCTATTTATATGCACTGGTGACTGTTTTGCAGAGTTAACTACTAAAGAAACAAAAATCATGTCGACTTGGGAAGGTCCGCCATGCTTGCTATCTCTGTCTGATGGTTACGAGGATTATACGACACATCTGGGCTTTTTCATCTCAGTAACAGTTATCTTACAGGATTAGAAAAGGCAATATGTAGCGTCAGCAAAACTATAGTATCTTCATCTCTAGAGTGCTCTCTATAGTGATAAAAATAAATGACTAGCAGAAATCTACAGGTGCACGATATTGGCCATATCTCACTGGAAACTTAATATCCCATGCGTTAGGCGTCGGGTTTACAACACAGACTAACACATTATGATGGCATAACCGCATCTTTATCACACGGTACTTAGAGAGGCATAGAATTCTGAGCATGTGCGTAACTGCAAATCGAGTTTTTTAACATTCTTTCTTACACATTTCTGTCATCTACATGATCAAAAGCGTCACACCTGATATTCGGTCTGCCAGATTGCAACATTGATTGGTAATCATAATGATCAATGTGATGGCACCAATCTAATAATCAGCGCTCGTCAATGATATGATGCTTCTTGCCTAATATCAATTAGTGACAATAAGGTGCGAATTGCAAAATAATGTGACATTACACGAATCAGTGACAATCAGATAACGATTATATACTTCCAGCAAGTTCAAGTTGTTCGAGTTAACGAGCATAAATATTGGAAATTGGTGCATTATCTGATGATTGATAAGGATGCATCTTTGTGGGTAAGCTCATTGTATCACACAATTCAATTGATAACGAATCCAGAGTCTTTGCAAGCATATTGCGTATATTACCACCTCCAGTGCTATGGTATGTGCTTTGAAGACGAGTTAATTTATGCGCCGGCATCATAATCTGTTATCTGAACTCATAGTGCGAGGGTTACCATAAAACACTATGAAACCGCCTGTATTGCCTCGTGTCGATGTAACCAACAAGCGTGATTGATATGAGCTTCTACATTGGAGCCATGGATTTTGCTTCCGACTGTCAGCTGACAACTTTAAGCAGACGGACACCCGATGCTTACTGCATTGTACCCATCATGCAAGATAAGTTCCTAAAGATATGTAATGGATATCGCATGCTTATCTTCATAACATTGCAAAGCTATGATTTTAGAAACCACGCCATAACTCCGTTCATTGGTAATTTACAGTATAAATTATATTGAATTTTCCCTAATGGGTTGTCAAAAGGTGATTCAGGTTCAACAGCATCTTACATTTCTTCTTCGCGCAGCCATTAAACGGCGCACGGCGTTTTTGCGATAACAACACGAAAGCAGAATACATGCTGAGGTCTTGTATTGGATAGGACGGCTATTTGCTTCAGGGATATAGGCCTAATGCTATGGTTTATATACACGTTAGTTCCTTTTACCTTTCTTTTGCCGTATTGAGCCCAAAGCCCAAAACGTAAGCAGGTCCACTGTAAAATGAAAACATAGATCGTCTATCTAAGGTTCCGTTCATAGACATGTTTTGCGGCACTAATAACGATGTTGCAGAACAACATAAGGGTTTCCAGCAGTGAAGGGGTTGATCATTCGTGGAATGAGTAATGCCACGTAGTTGCTAACCCCATATGACGTGCATGGTTTTATACACAAAGTGGTTTATTTTTCTCTTCATCAGAGTACTGCTAAGACATATTTCTATTCATTGTTGCGCAAAGCAATAGATGAAATGTTAATTAACAAGCAATCAATGCATTGAATTATGACATTGTGTTTAATTATTTATGCACTGAGATCATAGCGAAGACCAGGCATTGGCACAGGCTGACTTCGTTTGCTTGCAAATATATTGGGTTATTTTAAACGTTACCTCCCTAATACCAAGAACAATGTGAAGTCAATAGATATCTTGCTGTTGATGTGTATACTTAGACGAATTAACGCTCTTTGAGAGACTGATGTGTTTGTTGCAGTTTTAGTTTTGTAAATATGGTCACATTTCACAAAAATCCGACGGACGAGCACGCACGCGTAATTTCTGACAATGGCGACGGTGGAGTAAATGATCTATTTTGAAAGAACGCAGTGTCCAAAATCGGTGAATTTTATGATGCCCAAATGGGCTTAAGCCCCTCGTCAAGTGCATTATGTCATTCGTTATCAATTATGGCGTGCCACCAATGGGATAACGAATGCTGTCGTCATAATGTAAATTAGGGTATGTCTTCATCTGATCGCCATATTCAGGGAGAGTTCTAGATAGTTTGTTGATCGTCGTTTGTTGAGGGGAAGTCCGCATGAGTTGCGATCCTTCAGAAACAACGATTTCATATTTGCTATAGATTTTCGATGCTCAGTAAACGGTGCCATGTCAAAACCTGTAACAGCGAATTTATTTTGCATTATAGGGAATGATTTTTGAAACTATTATGGAATCGCTGTTCAGCTCGCATCATCATAGAAAAAGACAATCATTATATTGGAGCTACGGTCCGAAGACCCGCAGGTCTTTCGAATGTTTCTTTCATGACAACATGCACTGCAGTGTCATTCAATATCATCACGCAATTGAACAAACATACTTCTCATAACACTTTGAAACGCTACTTTGTCAATTGAGGTTCTGTATATATGAAAGTATTGATGAATCATGCGTTGAATCTAAACTAATGGAGCGCTGTGATGAATTCAATCAATAAAATATTTAATTCATCTGCGTTACGGAAATGCTGAGGAATAGATTGACATCAAGATTGATTAAGCAAGGTTGTACCAAATTCAATAATAATCGTGCTAAAGACATCAAATCATTCACTGAACGAGTTATTGCTGAGGTTTAAGGTTGCATATAGGACAGGTTAGATTCTTAGACGAGGGCGAACAGGATGTTTAGTTTCCACATTTACAAAACTACCCACTACCAGTTGAATGTCGTCGGCGTAAAAACATGTACCCCATGTACGGCTGCAATTCACCTCCAGGTTGCGCAACCGATCAAATCTTAAGAATTTATTATTTTCGCGATCTAATTGACGAAGGTTTTCGACGCAGAACGCGTCAGCCTCTGGTTCAGGTGAGGTCATTACCAGCGTGACGTAATGAGGTGGGTGATCAGGAATGCAGTAGAAATCGGCGAAGAACAAATTGCACAGATCAAATTCACCACTCTTTACAATGAACCGTTTTGGGCCAAAATGAGATGGAGTGCACGGCTCACCAGATACCTTATCTACATTTGTCCCGAAGAACAGACCAGGCAACGTTCCGTTGATAGGAGACCGTGGATCCCCATGCTGGTCTTTTATTGTCGTCGTCATCATGCCGCCGTTATTATCTTGAATGTCGCGGAAATGCTCTGGAGTATTATCTCGATAGAAGTATTCACATGGTTTATAGGACGACTCGGTAAATGCGTTTGCTAGTTCATAAAGTCTTTCAAGATCCTCCGTTGAATAAACTGCTATTGACAGACATTATATGAAATAACATACGTTGAATAACTAATCGGTTTGTTAATGGTGATATAATGAATGGTGTCAAATATTAAGTTAAACCTTAAACAATGCGGAATAACTTACCTTGGCTTCCAGCCATCTTAAACGGCGCCATGAGTCCATTAAAACGTCATCATATTGCCAAACTACCAGTACTACGCTCGAACACACAAACTGTTTGATATTCAATAGAATGTGTGCTGATTGACTCGCTTGTATATTGATCTCTGTGTTCGTTTACGGAATCGATAAGGAGCGTACAAGATCCAAAGGTAAATCAATAACATCGGGTGGGCATAAGGACTCTGCTGTACATTGATCTCTGTGTATATTTACAATATCGGCCCGCGAGCTTCTCCAATCGATAATGACCGTACAAGGACCAAGGTAACTTTTTGACATTCAGGTTGGTGATGACGGAGGGTCGTGTTAAATTGTGGATCACCGGGCACTCGTTGATGCTTCGCGACGTTTGATGACTAATTTTTTCTAGCTAGAAATCCCATTGATTACAATGCGATAAAGAGAGATTGTTAAGCACATAAAACCGCATCTGCCGTTCCTGGTACAGCTCCAACATGAGCTGTTGCTATGCTAGTAAATTTGCACGTTTTTATCGACGTGTGTAGACGAAATGGTGTATTATTCAACGATTTTCTGAAACCAACTAAACGTTTGTAGTTGATGGGGCATAGTCACATGCTATGAATTCACTTCCACATTTGAACGTAGTGAACGTTTGGCGCTTTTGCTAGTTTGGCATGATGTCCTTTACGTAAATGTATGATATCAACCTTTAGTTATCTCTCAATACCAGTGTACGACTTACTCATTATTACGAACCTACCACATAGGTATAAAAGCGAATATCGTCAATGACTTGGAACGCGCAGTACTTCACACTCCACTAACTTCCTTGCTACCGAGCTGCCATATAGACCATACAGGTATAGATAAGGTCGTACAAGAATTTAAAGCTTGTTCGCCAGTGATTGTGTTTGATATATAAGAAAAACAAAAGTCCAATAATTTATTAGAACATTCATGCTTCCCCATTCGCAAATTAACATGTCGATCCGCCAATATCTAGTTAACCCCGAAGATGTTACAACATGCAGTACGCATTGCCTACGCAAATAGAATTAAAACGTTATGATCCATTTGATGAAATGGAGACGAAATCCGACTCAATTATATATATATATATATATATATATATATATATATATATATATATATATATATATATATATATATATATATAGATATATATAGATATATATAGAGATATATATATATATATATATATTATATATATAAATATATATATATATATACATATATATATATATATATATGCATATATATATATATATACTTATATATATATATACTTGTATATATATGCATATATATATATATATATATATATATATATATATATATATACGCATATGCATATGTACATAATAACGTACATAAATGCGTAAGCAAATACATAGATACATACAGAACACAAACACGCATGCATTTATATATACATATACACTTTCGTGCATACATACATACATACATACATACATACATACATACATACATACATACATACATACATACATACATACACACACACATACATACATACATACATACATACATACATACATACATACATACATACATACATACATACATACATACATACATACATACATACATACATACATACATACATACATACATACATACATACATACATACATACATACATACATACATACATACATACATACATACATACATACATACATACATACATACATACATACATACATACATACATACATACATACATACATACATACATACATACATACATACATACATACTTACATACATACATTCTGTGTGCAATACGCGTTGTTTTATTGCGCATTGCATACTTTGCTATACAATAGTGCTAATGCCAAGGTACAGCTGCTGCTGACGTTAAAAGTTGATGTAGTATGCATCACCAGTGAAAGCCAGTATCATAAAGTTGATATTTTATTCTGGCTAAAATAATATAACCTGCCACTCGCAACCAGCCATCACTCCCAAATACTAACATGAAACCTTAATATCACACGCTGATAATTTGGAGATGCCGCGACGATATGATCTAGTCTGACGCATAACAGACAATAATAAACACTATGATGTCACATTGGCTTCCTGGTTTCGATGAGTTGTCAATGCACTTATGCATTTATGATGGTGTCTGATTATTTGTCTATTTCCAATATTTGTGTCCTACACGCGCCATGTTCCTAGGGTTGGCTATAAAACAGGATCATCGATTTTTCTGTTGGTTAGTATTTAATTAAAGACGCCATGTTGGCAGCCACCCGTGACTGAGTGAAGTGGCAGTGAACTGCATATCATATGTATTAAAGATGCACCAGCCGAGAGGATATCCGGTTAGTACAACGAACACGATATAAAACTTTATGCAATATGATTTTGTTACCATCACGTATCCGCACCATTTGCCTAGAACTTAAGTTACTTTACAGAGCACAGCGTTAGTACGTCTGGATATATTATATAAATGTAATAGAGGTGCCTATAAAGTAATCGCATAGCCATTGCTTAAAGCAATCTCACTTAAGCATCAACCAACGGGTAACATTATTAATACTGGCATTATTTTTATTTAAGTGCAAACTACAAATCCAATCGTCATTGTTAAGGAAATCATTCTAAAACGTTAACTTAATCTCATGAAAATGTCAGTGTATTATCATGTTATTATCTTGCGTGAGTTACAAGATGGACTTCGTGGGTCAACTAGATTAAGGAACTATCCTGTCTCTCTTTTTGTCCTCATTTACAGTCGATTTCTATGCGGCTATGTTACTCGTGGAGCCAGGCAATCAACGATGCAACTGAGGGGTTCATTCCCTTATGTATTACTATCTTGGCTAATAACATTAAGTAAGTATACATCACACCTGTTAGCAGGTAATGGAAAAAGATTGTGGGCTTGCATAGGACTTTATATAGAGATTTGAAATCTGCAGCAGTGTTTCTGTCTGTTTATCCGTTGGCAATCATCATCAACTGTCAGCTATTTATGACATCACTACGCCTAACACCTCACGACGGATTCCATCTGGGTATTCACAACACGCTGCCAATCATCATAATTCACAAATCACATCCCAGCGAGGCCGTATATTGGCATTCATGGTTTGTATCAGTCCGTAACAAGTGCCTCGTTCATTTTGGGAATGGTTTAAGTGTAATGGCCAACCCTCGTATATATGAGTGAATCCGACTTATGGAATGTGTACAAGTGTCGTTGCTCGCGTTATAGTGTTCTAAACTATCTATTTAAACATCCATTGAAGCATTTCATATGGTTTACTTCGTGTGTGTGGATAACCTTATCTATTGGATGATAACAGCCACATGACTGTGAGCAAAGGCGAAGTATAATAAGCCTCCGGGGAGGTAAAAATATCCGGTATAGATATTGCGCCGATCAAAGCCAAAAGAGACATACCTGTAAAATCCTTGCAAATTATTATGAGTATTTGACTCGCGTATACGGTAGCTTATATACAACCAGCGTCATATAAATTCACTTTGGCTGTTCTTGCTACCTTTACATATAATGATTCGGAGAGTCTCATGGGTCTGATTTGACATATTTTAAGCTATGAAGCAGCATATGCATCGCTTCCGAGAACACAATACGCGGTACAATGATAAAATAAAACATTTGAGAGCGAATGCGGTTGACATTGCGTATCACTACGTGAACGAAACTTGCACAAAGCTTATACGCAACAACGCTATTAGCCTCATAGTATGCATTATCAAATCTTTTATGAAGTTTATTTGCCAGACCATTTAATCAAATTCAAAGACACAATAAAGACGATGCGACTATATCATATATCCTAAAATGGCCATCAACGAATCATGTATGTCAATTGTGCCACGCGAGGAGCACGGACGGCCACACTGACGAGACTTCCAGTCCAGCACATGACGGCAACGGGAGGTTCGCCTCGCTGCAAAGAACCCAATAAGTTCTACATGAGTTTCTAAGCTCGATGAACACCACTTAAAAGTCAAGTTTTATTGCTTTATCATGCACTAGATATCTAGCATGCATCGTACTGATTAGTGCTTTTGAGGGGAGTTATTGTGTATCAGTTCAATAATGTGTGCCTCAGTTGTAAGAATTATATATGGTAACTTCATATTGGATTTCCTGTATAACTATTTCAACGTACATACATATCTGTAAGCATTCTTTATTTCACGATTCACAACACAACTCTTTGTGTTCTAGCAAAGGTATTTACCGTCTTGCGCGGCGACGGACTCGCTTGTGATTTAACTCTAGTCGTAATGTATGATGTCCCTTTTAGTATATATAGACAGTGACTCGGCGCTCGGAAGCGGTTCGGCGCTCGGAAGATTGGCATCGGGAACCGCGCTGTTGGGCTTGAAACAATCATGCGACCCGACAGGTGGTGAACAGTGGAAAACACCGATGAACAACACAGCTTTTTAAGAACGTTTTATGGTAAAATTATATTATTGGCATATGAGCTGTATATATTTGTTGCAACCTACCACTGATATATTCAATGCACGTCATGTTAATGGTCTTGGTCTCTCAGACAGCAGCTGTCCAGAGCGGGGGCAAATGTCAGCTGTGACGAAAACCAACCAATATCCGCCATCATTCAAGGCATCTTATAAGCGAGAAAGGAAATAAACATGAAGCCGTAGTATAATAAGACAGGACACAGGCGACTAACAAAGGAATAACCTTGGCGCACCCCAATGTAAGGCGCACATCGCCTCGAAAACAACAATCTCAAAGAATTGACTGAAATCATTTAAGCACGGTACATTCGTAATATCCATTCCTTGCAAATTTGATCATCCCACAGCAAATACAAAGCAGCAATTGAGACATTTGTTGTATAATGACACATACGTAGTCGGGTTAATCTACCTCTGGCAACAATAATTAAGTAGGTACATATGCGAGGAGCTCGGCTGTTGGTGGCTGTGGTGTCCCGGGGGGAATTATAGCCAGCTGTGATTGGACACAATGTCAGTCTGTGCTACAAGGGTGATTCATCAAATGTGTTAGATCCATGCACCAGGAATCGCAAGAAGTTAAACACACGGCTGTGGTAGCACTGGCACCATTGATCAAACCGTTGATGGAAATATACCATATATATTTTGAACACTTGGTTATTTATCATTTGCAAACTGTTCCCTCTACTTCAACTTTTAATGGCTCCCACAATATGATAACGGAATGATTTAGCAGCACAACAATATCATATCCCGAAGTCACTGCGTCTTTAAGGTGCAGGAGTTGCATAGACATACAACTGTTGCTGTGCACACTGACTTCTTACACCTAGAACGTGTCCAGCTGTTATAATCTCAATAATGGCAAATGGTCATTGTTTTGCTTATGATATCCGAAGTAGCGCTGCAAGGATATTTCACCATTT
The DNA here is from genome assembly GCA_034190875.2 of Urechis unicinctus. Taxonomy (NCBI): domain Eukaryota; kingdom Metazoa; phylum Annelida; class Polychaeta; order Xenopneusta; family Urechidae; genus Urechis; species Urechis unicinctus. The sequence continues at coordinate 2,187,266 of CM067358.1, read as the reverse complement.
CTACTCAATTGTTGATGGATACTAATAATCTTAGCTCATAGTGAAAGGTAAACAGAATTGCCAATCATTAACACTGAAAGCCGCTATTAAGCGATCTACCCCTCGTCATAATGATAGCAGTGTGACATCCAGTATCGCTCTTAGCTACAATTTCCCTTTATTCTATGCTACAGGACGCATCGATGGTCAGGGCAGGTCTACCACCCACGAGAGATTCGACGTAAGTGATGCTGGAGTTAGGTCTAACGGACGGTCGTCGTTTGACTATGGTTGACAACGCAACGTCTCTTACGTCATTAACAATAGTTTTTGCTATCATGACGCTACAAATATTTACATACCAAAGGTAAAATTTTTTATAAAGTGCAGTGAACCCGGTGGTATGAACCACGTCAAAGACAAAAACGGATCTATCGCAGTACCAGCTTTTGTTATAAGTGTCAGTATTGTACTTAACAGCAATGTGTTTGTTAGGTATGTTATACGGTTTTGTGAAAACTTTTGATGAAAAGGTACAACTGTTAAAAGTCACCATTCGACGCCTTTCTTGGTTAAGTATCGTGGGACAGCAATCGATGTCAGTCTACTGATTTTTAAAAAGTTTTAAATTGTTCATATTGCAGATGTCATTTTACCAATATATACAGTGACGTCCGGGGCTGACCGTCGATGGGACGGAACATAACCGCTTGTACCAATAAAACACTATCATTCGTTTGCCGTTCGACCAAACGAAAAATGAGTTCTTTTTTAGTTTTTGTTTTGATAAACGAAAAACATGAAGATGGCATATACACGGACCTATGCCAACCTCAAAACTGTGTGTATACGTACGGTTAAGCGTTCTTATTCTTCAAAATGTGTTTCCAAACATTCTACGGACAAGTTGAACACGTGTTGCTTGAGATATTCCTATGGTCTGACATTTAAGGTGTGGGCAAAATGCAGCGTAATGTTAAAATTTAGTGGATTTGCTTGAATCGAATAAAAATAGTAGTGGCTCCACTATAATCACTTCGCTACTAATTGGAGAGGTGATATTTGATGCTTTGATGTTAGGATGTTTAATATCACCACCTTGCTTTTGAGGTGCCATTTTGTCCGATGTTTGCTCAGGTTTGCTTGGTGGCTTGTCTATAATTATCAGTATTTACCTTTTTGACAATGTAAATCAGCTTAATATAAGCGAGGCAAATCATTTACAACTACCTTAATGAAATCCTCTTTATAAACACTGGTGAATTTTTTGCAGGGTTAGTTACTAAAGAATAAATTATGTTGATTGGGGAAGATCATCCATGCTTGCTATCTCTGTCCGATGGTTGCGAGGATTATACGACACATCTTGGCTTTTTCATCTCAGCAAGAGTTATCTTACAGGATTAGAAATATGCAGCGTCAGCATAACTATAGCATCTTCATCGGTAGGGAGCATTATTCAGTGATAAAAATTGACTAGCAGATATTTACAGGTTATCAGCACGATATTGCCCGTATCCCACTTGAAGGTTAATAACCAATGCGTTAGCAGTCGGGTTGACAACACCGTCGTACATATAATGCTGGTGTTACGGCACGTTTATCGCACGGTTCTTAGACAGGTATAGAATACTGAGTATGTGCATAGCTGTTAATTGAGTTTTTTAAGGCGCTTCCTACACATTTCCGCCAAATTTTTGCGATCTACATGAGCATAAGCGTCACACCTGATATTTGGTCTGCCACATCGCCACATTGCTTGGTAATCATAATGATCCATGTGATGGCATCAATCTAATAATCAGCGCTCGTTAATGGTATGATGCTTCTCGCCTTGTATCACTTATTGACAATAAGGAGCGAATTGCAAAATAATGTGACATTACACGAATCAGTGACAATCAGATAACGATTATATACTTCCTACAGCTTCAAGTTGTTCGAGTTAACGAGCATCAATATTTATAATTGGTGCATTATCTGATGATTGAAAAGGATGCACCTTTGTGGGTAAGCTCATTGTATCACACAATTTAATTGATAACGAATCCAGAGTCTTTGCAAGCCTATTGCGTATATTACCACCTACGGTGCTATGGTATGTGCTTTGAAGACGAGTTAATTTATGCGCTGGCATCATGATCTCATATCTGAACTCATGGTGCGAGGGTTACCATAAAAACACTATGAAACCGCCTGTATTGCCTCGTGGCGATGTTGCCAACACCGTTATTGATATGAATTTTATGATGCCCATATGGGGCTGAACCCCCTCTTCAAGTGCATTATCTCATTCGTTATCCATTATGGCGTGCCACAAATAGATAACGAATGCTGTCATTATAATGTAAATTAGGGTATGTCTGCATCTGGTCGCCATATTCAGGGAGAGTTCTGGATGGTTTGTTGATCGTCGTTTGTTGAGGGGAAGTCCGCATGAGTTGCGATCATTCATATTTGCTATAGATTTTCGATGCTTAGTAAACGGTGCCATGTCAAAACCTGTAACAGTGAATTTATTTTACAATAAAGGGAGGGATATTTGACACTTTTATGGAATCGCTGTTCAGCTCGCATCATCATAAAAAAAAGACAATCATTATATTGGAGCTACGGTCCGTAGACCCGCAGGTCTTTAGAATGTTTATTTCATGACATCATGCACTGCAGTGTCATTCAATGTCATCGGGCAATTGAGCAAACACACTTCTCATAACACTTTGAAACACTAGTTTGTCAATTGAGGTTTTATATACATGATTGTATTGATGAATCATGCGATGAGCGCCGTTTTGAATTCAATCAATGAAATATTTAATTCATCTGCGTTACGGAACGGCTGAGAAACAGATTGACATCAAGATTGATTAAGCAAGGTTGTACCAAATTCAATAATAACCGTGCTAAAGATATCAAATCATTCACTGAACGAGTTATTGTTGAGGTTTAAGGTTGCATATAGAACAGGCTAGATTCTTAGACTTAGCGTCACGAGGGCGAACACGATGTTTAGTTTTCACATCTACAAAGCTACCTACTACCAGTTGAATATCGTCGGTGTTAAACACATGTACCCATGTGTGGCTGAAATTCACTTCCAGTTTGCTCGATCGATCAAATCTTAGGAATTTGTTATTTTCGCGATCTAATTGACGAAGGTTTTCGACGCAGAACACGTCCGCTGCTGATCCAGGTGAGGTCATTACCAGCGTGACGTAATGAGGTGGGTGATCAGGAATGCAGTAGAAATCGGCGAAGAACAAATTGCACAGATCAAATTCACCACTCTTTACAATGAACCGTTTTGGGCCAAAATGAGATGGAGTGCACGGCTCACCAGATACCTTATGTACAATTGTCCCGAAGAACAGACCAGGCAACGTTCCGTTGATAGGAGACCGTGGATCCCCATGCTGGTCTTTTATTGTCGTCGTCATCATGCCGCCGTTATTATCTTGAATGTCTCGGAAATACTCTGGAGTATTATCTCGATAGAAGTATTCACATGGTTTATAGGACGACTCGGTAAATGCGTTTGCTAGTTCATAAAGTCTTTCAAGATCCTCCGTTGAATGTACTGCTATTGACAGACACTATATGAATAACATACGTTGAATAACTAATCGGTTTGTCAATGGTGATATAATGAATGGTGTCAAATATTTAGTTAAACCTTAAACAATGCGGAATAACTTACCTTGGCTTCCAGCCATCTTAAACGGCGCCATGAGCCCATTAAAACGTCCTCATATTGCCAAAAACCACCAGTACTACGCTCGAACACACAAACTGTTTGATATTCAATAGAATGTGTGCTGATTGACTCGCTGGTATGTTGATCTCTGTGTTCGTTTACGGAATCGATAAGGAGCGTACAAGATCCAAAGGTAAATCTATAACATCGGGTGGGAATAAGGACTCTGTTGTACATTGATCTCAGTGTATATTTACAATATCGGCCCGCGAGCTTCTCCAATCGATAATGACCGTACAAGGACCAAGGTCACTTTTTGACATTCAGGTTGGTGATGACGGAGGGTCGTGTTAAATTGTGGATCACCGGGCACTCGTTGATGCTTCGCGACGTTTGATGACTAATTTTTTCTAGCTAGAAATCCCATTGATTACAATGCGATAAAGAGAGATTGTTAAGCACATAAAACCGCTTCTGCCGTTCCTGGTACAGCTCCAACATGAGCTGTTGCTATGCTGGTAAATTTGCACGTTTTTATCGACGTGTGTAGATGAAATGGTGTATTATTCAACGATTTTCTGAAACCAACTAAACGTTTGTAGTTGATGGGGCGTAGTCACATGCTATGAATTCACTTCCACATTTGAACGTAGTGAACGTTTGGCGCTTTTGCTCGTTTGGCATGATGTCCTTTACGTAAATGTATGATATCAACCTTAAGTTACCTCTCAATACCAGTGTACGATTTACTCAGTATTAAGAACCTACCACAGAGGTATAAACGCGAATATCGTCAATGACTTGGAACGCGCAGTACTTCACACTCCACTAACTTCCTTGCTACCGAGCTGCCATATAGACCATACAGGTATAGATAAGGTCGTACAAGAGCGTCTATAGGGTTTCGGCAGCACTGACTGATCGTACAATATTGCCAGAATGGAATTTAAAGCTTGTTCGCCAGTGATTGTGTTTGATATATAAGAAAAACAAAAGTCCAATAATTTATTAGAACATTCATGCTTCCCCATTCGCAAATTAACATGTCGATCCGCCAATATCTAGTTACTAAGATGTACAACATGCAGTACGCATTGCCTAGGCAAATAGAACAAAACGTTATGATCCATTTGATGAAATGGAGACGAAATGCCAGTAGTTATATAAATAGAATATATATAAAGACGTATATATCCAGAGAGAGAGAAATGGAGATAGATAGAGGAGAGAATGATAGATATATTATATATATATATAGATAGATATAGATTTATATCTATATTATATATAGAGAGAGATAGATAGATCTTTCCTCCTCTCCTATCTCTACTCTCTCTCTCCCTCTCTCTCTCTATATATTATATATAGATATATATATATATATATATATATATATATATATATATATATCTATATATATATATATATGCTATATATATATATATATATAGAATATATATATATATATATATCTATATATATATATATATATATATATATATATATATATATATATATATATATATACGCATACATGCATATGTATATATAATAACGTACATAAATGCGTATAGCAATATATATAGACACATACAGAACACAATATAAACACGCACATGCATTACATATATAACGTATACACGTAAGGCAAATACATAGACACATACAGAACACAACACGCATGCATACATATATACATACACACATTCATGCATACATACATACATACATACATACATACATACATACATACATACATACATACATACATACATACATACATACATACATACATACATACATACATACATACATACATACATACATACATACATACATACATACATACATACATACATACATACATACATACATACATACATACATACATACATACATACATACATACATACATACATACATACATACATACATACACATACATACATACATACATATACATTAAATGAAGAGACATTGAAGAGTGAAAGAGCGCAAATGTCGAGTCTGGTTTTGAGCGTGATATTTTTATGGTATCAATTAGGGTTCTGGGATCACAAGTTCAATAACATGGTGATGCTTCTGTGTGCAATACGCGTTGTTTAATTACGCATTGCATGCTTTGCTATACAATAGTGCGAAGGCCAATATACTGCTGCCGCTGATGTTTAAGTTGATGTAGTATGCCTCACCGGTGAAAGCCAGTATCATGAAGCTGATATTGTATGCTGGCTAAAATAATATAACGTATCACTCGCAACCAGCCATCACTCCTCAATACTAACATGAAACCTTAATATCATACGCTGATAATTTGGAGATGCCGCGGCGATATGATCTAGTCTGACGCATAATGGACAATAATAAATACTATGCCACATTGGCTTCCTGGTTTCGATGAGTTGTCAATGCACTTATGCATTTATGATGGTGTCTGATTATTTGTCTATTTCCAATATTTGTGTCCCACACGCGCAATGTTCCTAGGGTTGGCTATAAAACAGGATCATCGATTTTTCTGTTGGTTAGTATTTAATTAAAGACGCCATGATGGCAGCCACCCGTGACTGAAGTGGCAGTGATCTGCATATCATATGTATTAAAGATGCGCCAGCCGAGAGGATATCCCGTTAGTACAACAAGCCCGATATAAAACTTTATGCAATAGGATTTTGTTACGATCACGTATCCGCACCATTTGCCTAGAATTTAAGTTACTTTACAGAGCACAGCGTTAGTACGTCTGGATATATTATATAAATGTAATAGAGGTGCCTATAAAGTAATCGCATAGCCATTGCTTAAAGCAATCTCACTTAAGCATCAACCAACGGGTAACATTATTAATACTGGCATTATTTTTATTTAAGTGCAAACTACAAATCCAATCGTCATTGTTAAGGAAATCATTCTAAAACGTTAACTTAATCTCATGAAAATTTCAGTGTATTATCATGTTATTATCTTGCGTGAGTTACAAGATATACCTCGTGGGTCAACTAGATTAAGGAACTATCCTGTCTCTCTTTTTGTCCTCATTTACAGTCGATTTCTATGCGGCTATGTTACTCGTGGAGCCAGGCATTCAACGATGCAACTGAGGGGTTCATTCCCTTATGTATTACTATCTTGGCTAATAACATTAAGTAAGTATACATCACACCTGTTAGCAGGTAATGGAAAAAGATTGTGGGCTTGCATAGGACTTTATATAGAGATTTGACATCTGCAGCAGTGTTTCTGTCTGTTTATCCGTTGGCAATCATCATCAACTGTCAGCTATTTATGACATCACTACGCCTAACACCTCACGACGGATTCCATCTGGGTATTCACAACGCGCTGCCAATCATCATAATTCACAAATCACATCCCAGCGAGGCCGTATATTGGCATTCATGGTTTGTATCAGTCCGTAACAAGTGCCTCGTTCATTTTGGGAATGGTTTAAGTGTAATGGCCAACCCTCGTATAAATGAGTGAATCCGACTTATGGAATGTGTACAAGTGTCGTTGCTCGCGTTATAGTGTTCTAAACTATCTATTTAAACATCCATTGAAGCATTTCATATGGTTTACTTCGTGTGTGTGGATAACCTTATCTATTGGATGATAACAGCCACATGACTCTGAGCAAAGGCGAAGTATAATAAGCCTCCCGGGAGGTAAAAATATCCGGTATAGATATTGCGCCGATCAAAGCCAAAAGAGACATACCTGTAAAATCCTTGCAAATTATTATGAGTATTTGACTCGCGTATACGGTAGCTTATATACAACCAGCGTCATATAAATTCACTTTGGCTGTTCTTGCTACCTTTACATATAATGATTCGGAGAGTCTCATGGGTCTGATTTGACATATTTTACGCTATGAAGCAGCATATGCATCGCTTCCGAGAACACAATACGCGGTACAATGATAAAATAAAACATTTGAGAGCGAATGCGGTTGACATTGCGTATCACTACGTGAACGAAACTTGCACAAAGCTTATACGCAACAACGCTATTGGCCTCATAGTATGCATTATCAAATCTTTTATGAAGTTTATTTGCCAGACCATTTAATCAAATTCAAAGACACAATAAAGACGATGCGACTATATCATATATCCTAAAATGGCCATCAACGAATCATGTATGTCAATTGTACCACGCGAGGAGCACGGACGGTCACACTGACGAGCCTTCCAGTCCAGCACATGACGGCAACGGGAGGTTCGCCTCGCTGCAAAGAACCCAATAAGTTCTACATGAGTTTCTAAGCTCGATGAACACCACTTAAAAGTCAAGTTTTATTTTTTTGTCATGCACTAGATATCTAGCATGCATCGTACTGATTAGTGCTTTTGAGGGGAGTTATTGTGTATCAGTTCAATAATGTGTGCCTCAGTTGTAAGAATTATATATGGTAACTTCATATTGGATTTCCTGTATAACTATTTCAACGTACATACATATCTGTAAGCATTCTTTATTTCACGATTGACAACACAACTCTTTATGTACTAGCAAAGGTATTTACCGTCTTGCGCGGCGACGGACTTGCTTGTGGTTTAACTCTAGTCGTAATGTATGATGTCCCTTTTAGTATATATAGACAGTGACTCGGCGCTCGGAAACGGTTCGGCGCTCGGAAGATTGGCATCGGGAACCGAGCTGTTGGGCTTGAAACAATCATGCGACCCGACAGGTGGTGAACAATGGAAAACACCGATGAACAACACAGCTTTTTAAGAACGTTTTATGGTAAAATTATATTATTGGCATATGAGCTGTATATATTTGTCGGGGTGTAAGCGGGTTGGTAAGGTGCAACATTCCGTTTTTGTAAGTTAAGTTCCGAAACACTTTTTAACCACTTTTTGAATTGTGATCATGATACACAAACGATGATAAATATAATAACCATAGTCTGAGATTCTTGAAGACTATAAATCCACATCTCACAGTAACATTTCTGTAATCATCCCTTTATGTTATTTAACCTCATATAAAATGTACGAGCACCGAACAAAGCTTTATCATAAGTACTCCATCCAGCAACTCCAGCACGCATTATATATAGTTCACTTGGCTGTTATAAAGGCTAAGCTGGTGCTCTATCCTATACCCCTTCCTTCGTCCTATCCATAACAGAAGCTCGTTAAACTCGGCATTGACATTGGAGAGCTAAAGATGCAGCATGGCAACCTACCACTGATATATTCAATGCACGTCATGCTAATGGTCTTGGTCTCTCAGACAGCGGCTGTCCTGAGCGGGGGCAAATGTCAGCTGTGACGAAAACCAACCAATATTTTACGCGGCATATTACATGTCAGAGTATTGGTCTAGCCCTATAGTGCATTCCTCAGTACAGCTTTGCTGCATTTAGTATGCACTAAGTTGAATGTCCAGTTGGTTTCTGAAGATGAAGAGACTTTCCTGCTTTGTGGTGTTGTTGCCAACAAGCATGCTTGATATGAGCTGTCACGTTATTTTGCGACAGACTGATAACTTCTTTAGTAAATAGTCGCTGCATTTTACCCATCTTCCAAGATTAAGCATTTGAGCAAGTTCCTGAAGATATTGTATCGAATGTCTTGGCTTATTTTCATTGTGATTACAATGCTATAACATCCCAAACCATTCCATAACTTAGATCACTGATAATTTAGCGGGTATAATTGTTGTAAACTGGTCTGTTTGTCCATTGTGATATAAGGAATGGTGTCTTAATATTTATATACGTTTAATCTGAAAAGTTCAAGCGGTAAAAAATAACCAACGTTCGCTTTCTGCAATCTCAAACAGCACAGCAAGCCAATTAAAACGTACTCGTATAGCTAAAAAGCTACAAGTACTATGCTCCTACTGTCTGACTGTTCGATATTCAATAGAATATATGCTGATTGACTCGCTGGTATATTGATCTCTGCGTTCGTTTACGGAATTAATCAGAATGTTACCCGAATCGATAAGGAGCGTCCAAAGGTAAATGTATACGATCATGTGGGTATATAGACTCTGTTGTACAATGATCTCAATGTTTATTTACGATATCGAGTTTTTCATATCGATCGAGCGTATGAGAACCAAAGCTAAATCTTTAACATTCGTGCTGGTGTTGAAGGAATGTTGCGGTGTTGAAGATTGACCGGGCACTATGTGACGTTTGGTGACATTGATGACTAATATTTTCTATCTAAATATCCCAATTATTACAATGGGATATGACGAGACTATACAGAACCCGAAAACCATATTTGCCTTTCCTGGTACAGCTCAATCGTACTTTGTGATGCTGGGAAGCATTTGCTCGTGTATTTGTAATTTCTTGCCGGTATAGATAGATGGTTTGTATCGACGTATGTGATTGTAGATGAAAAGATGTGTCATTTATCGTTTCACTGAAATCAATTAGACATTAGTAGTTATTGAGGCGTAGTCAAAGATAACGAATTCACATCCACGTCGAACGTGACTTAACGTTTGATGTTTTTGTCGTCTTTCACATAAAACAATGTAAATCCACCTTTTGTTATGTCTCTATAAGAGCTCATGTTTCCCTCAATATCACTAACCTTCCGCACTGGTGCAAACGGGAATATCGTCAATGGCTTTAAATCGCAGGTTAATGGCGACTATATAGGTGCCACTTTTACTCTGCAATCATTTCACATCGGCGAGAGTAAATCGTATAGAACGCTGGAGCTGTGGTGATATGCTTGTTGGTTGCCTGTTTTGTTTTTCGTTCGTCTAGTATGTCAAGCTTTGTTCTGGATTTAAGTGAATATATTTAAGCTAGACAGTGATGAATTTGTCAGTAAACCGCAACCGGGACATTTCTATATATTAGTCATGGAGGTCGGTAAAGCTTTATGAAAGCTTCGTTAGGAAAGCGTCAGTATGAAGTATCCAGATACTGATATCCATTAAATACGTTAAATATCTATATTTTCGTCTACTTAGGACCAATACATATACCTTTATAATTTCGGTGGGATCTTGTGTGCGCTAAAAGCAGTTTGGGTGAAATTCACATTGTTTGAACCTCTGTTGTCTTCTGTGCTTCCGGTGGCCGCTATGGAAGACATTATAGTTTCTTCACTTTTCTTGTTCTGCTTATTGTCTCTGAGACTGCTTGTGCATTCTCGCCGGAAATTATAACCATCTGCATGTTCAATGCGTCAAAAGTCCAAATCTTGTATAGCAATGCTATAGGGACCAATGTTGTTGGAGCTGGTATCGCTGTTTTGCATATGCGTTGCGGCCGAGACGAGATTATAACGATCTGCTTCTTAGCCCTATAGCAAATTGTTGCGATGGATATATCAGGGGCTATGTTGTCACTATGTTTGTCTGCCGAATAATAATTTTGCTCTTCAAGATGGTGACCGAAGATGTTCCAAGATTTCATGAGAGTGGCTCGCGTCAATAGGAGCCCAGTAGCCTCCACAGTAGCCCGTCCTACAGCAGACACAATGTCGTGCTTCAAGTCAAACAAGAAGGCGTAGTCTCGTTATCAAGTCGTCTTGGACAGCGGTGAACCAAAACCATCGTTTACGGTTGACTCCCTGGCAGAAAGAGTCAACATAGACGTGAAGACAAACAGGTCCTAACCAAGGAGATATCTGAAATAAGTGGAGGATCTGAACCATATTGCGCCCTGACGTCAGTTTGTCTTTAATTTCGCAGGTGAAAGAAGCAACAACGAGGAAACACTAATTGGCAAATACTTATACCTTACATCTGGTGAGTCGTGTATGTCCTCAATGGGGGCAAGGTTTATTTATCGCAAGTTGTGAAAACGAATATCGTGGATATAGCTATTTTGCATAATTTAGTTATTAAAAGGCATGGTATGTAGCGACTTTAAGTACTGCAGTATAGTGTGAATGACTTTGATAATGGACGGTGAAGGATCTCCCAACGGTGACTTGATCATCAGGATGCGTAAAATATCAATGTTACACAAAAGAGGCCAACTTGCCAAAACTTAAAGATCCCGAAATCCATATAAGGGAGAGTACTGTCTGATATTCGAACCCAATCAACAAGAGCGTAATATTTTGCGACGATGTGATAAATGCATGCCTTGTGTCTTTAGTACATAGCAGAGAAGAGGATTTTCTCAAGGACAATATCAGTTATAACATCACCCAAGGTAGCCTGTTCTATATCACTTAGGACGTATAGCACAACTTAATCAAGTTGCAGTACACCCGAAGGCACTTTTCGATCTAGCCGCCTTTTATCCAGATGACAGAAAGTGCCACTGACACTCGGCAGTGATTGGCAGTTAGTCATGTTTTGCCTTCGATGTTGCATGGGCTATAAATAAAAACGCTTTTGTAGAAGCTATCCAGGCAACAGATCGTCGAAGTAAATAGTGCCTATAAGTCTACTGATTTATGAGTATTGACGGAAAGATAACAGGCCTAAGATGGGGATGACTATTGCTTGCGTTTAGGAAAAGACATTCCTTTCTACGCATTTGCATTTATCTGCTTTACATGATTGTATATCCTGCCGAAGCACAAGCATACCCATGTACATGTATATTCAGTACATTTTTATGGTTTATATATCGTCCTGCAACCAGACAAAACGCACAATAAACTATGACATTACGATCGACACAGATATTGCTTAACGAGTGAGATGATGCCAGCCATTATCTGCCTTCTTATCGACAAAACCCTTCATTAGGAGTAGTATGTCACGTAGAAGTTATTTTCGTGGCGAATTAGAGCGTTGCATTGATTGCAATATTTGGCATCATTTCACGACTTGCTACATTTGGTCCGAATATTGATCGTGGTCTCTATATTATAGCGATTAACATTGATTCATTTAAATATCTATGCCATTTTCGCAATCGCTAAAGAACCATTATTATCTGTGCATATTAACGAAGCCGAAGTAGTAAGTGGCAAAGCGCAGGTGTCAAGTAAATTTTGGACGTTCAATGAAAAGCTATTTGGGTGTGAGTCGGCATTTACGTGCACAATCAGCTGGATACGGGAGATGATGACATTTGTGAACGACGCGTACCGTCTGCCATTAGAACTCAATATAAAGTGACATATTGTTCAATACAATATCAGTGAATATATTGCAACGGAACGTTAAAAAGCGCATTAAACGACAATTCACATCTGTATGTAATTTTCGCAAACCTATTCTGCAAAAGAAAGTTTACGATTGAAACAGCACCAGCTGGATTTACTAGGGTGATATTTCTATAACCAACAATAGTGGAGACAAAAAGAATAAGAAATGCTCTGGTATGCTTTAATTGTGCGTATTTCATATTTTATTTGCAGGGCCTTCAGATGGGTGCTACGCTGGAAAGGTTCATAATACATTGCAGCATATGTGTCTAAGCTAAGCTTCATTAAATTATGACAGAGCTACTCCACAGACAATAGAGGTAGCCAGAAAGAAATGTTACGTGTAGATATGATTCGGAAGTACACATCATTGCGTACTGCCTTACGTGCTTGGTTCTGCAATATAATGCTTGTATTAAGCATGTTGGTTTGTATATCATCCGGCATAATTCATCTGAATGAACCTCATATGCTGTGTTCAGAATGTACGTATGAGCAGTAGTTCGTTAAAATGAGCTCCGTTTAGGTAGTTATGCTATTAATTCCGTCAACTGTATTCTTTTATTCGGCATCCGTCAACCGCCATCCTATGTGAGTTATAAATCTAAAGCAACATTACAAATATGGTGGTTCAGTCGGAATGGCGATTCAAATCAATAGGGGCGGAATGATGCATGTGCTATGGTCCTATCGCTGCGGTGTGGAAAAGAAGATTGTCGCTAATGCTTCATGGCTGATTTTACTTCGCTTCGAGTGTCTTACTTCGATTATCAGAGTTCTAGCAGAGCAGGATATCCGTAACTACAGCCGAGCGTAACGTTTTACTATAACAGATAAGAATAAACATAACGCTAGGAAAATGTGTATGCCTTTACCTCAACGCGTGTACAGTTGAGCCGCTATTCATGCAGGTCATTACTTGAGACAATAACGGTGAGATTAGTAAATATAATACTGACTGAACCGGGGAGAGTTGTGCTGACATTTTACGGTGCGCTGTCACAAGCTTAACTGCGTAACAAGTGCTGTGTGGTGTAAAGATTAAACCACAACAGGATATGTACCTGATGTTGACGCAAACTTTCGATATAAATCCTAATCTGAGACCCACTTTTCAGTTGATATTGGGCCTGACATAGAGTTGAAAGCTTTATCCATAATATGCAATGCAGATATCAAAACCATCCCAAGGTCGCTTGCGAGCGTATTTTGCATTGCTATGGAACGTTAGTCATTTAGTCGAATGAATAGATATGTTTATCGTGCTGAACAAGTGCAACAAGCCCCATAAGTTATCCATGTATGCAGCATGCTCCATAAGTATTTGCGAAGACACTCTCATCATTCACCATAAATACACCTTCAATAGTCATTAATGAGCCACTCCTGTTAATTATTTGTGAGTCGACCCTATTTCTTTGCCGCGTGAGAAAAATTGCGAATAACTTTGGCTAATATACTGAACTCTAGGTAACTTCGATCTGGAGACCATGTTAGATGTGTGAAATATGGCGAAAGGCCTTCTCAATTTCTTTGGATCAGCTGGAAATCGCATAATCGCGGATTTATGCGAGTGATAAAGTTGCTAATGCAGGTTAATTTTTTTTGCACTCACAGGCATCTGTATTTTGTTGATTAATGCATATGTGGTAAAGGGTCAGATCGGGAGATGCTTCTTCACCGACAAGCTTGCACAGACAGGGCGGCTACATTGCTGCTTATTTTAGTTTCATTTATAAATAAATCCATAGATTATTCCATATCATTAAATCTGCAACTTTTGGCAATGTTTGACTCGAAATCGTTTATCATTTTATATGAATAACTTAAGAGTTAATTCCAGAGAAAGTACGCAATATGGTCGTGATATGTTTCAGAAATTATAAAAAGGTCTGTCTTAAACAATCATTTTTCTTAAAAAATTTAATAATCACAGTTTACGGCGCCGGAGATTAGTCAATTCACTTTGGTGTATTTAGCTTATCAACAGCATATCTGTAACGTGTTCTTACATTAATTACATGATAAAAAAGCAATTGTCGGTATGCTGTCATAATTGGGAAAATTAAGTTGTCCTACCACAGATGAGCTACTTTAAGAACATCCATTGCAGCTACCTATTCTTCGCCTGTGTGCTGGAGGAGGCTGGCCATAGTCGTAGTGGGGGCTAAAATACGTCGAAGTTGGGGGTAAAATACGTTGAAGTGGGGGGTAAAATACGTTGAAAGGGGAGTTTGCTTCCATATTGGCTATACCCCCCAGTTCGACTAAAACATCATTAGTGCAAGTGGGGATTTTGCACCCGTAAAATCTGAGCCTCTCGGTTAAAAAGAAATGAATAGTCGAACTGGGCTTAAATACGTTGAAGTGGGGAGATTCATTGGTGTAAGTGGATGATTCAAAAGTGTTGTTGTGGGTCTCCATTTGGAGGGTGTGCTGGATCCGTTTTTACCTATACTACTTTCTGGAGCGAGGAAACATTAACATTGTCTGGCTTGCCAGGGGCATGTGAAGGTCTCGCGCAAAGAGTTTATAGCTACGCTGAGATGCGTGACGATTATGAAAATACACGACA
>CM067358.1:2151917-2166917 GCA_034190875.2 Urechis unicinctus | reverse complement strand
TGTAGCTCATTCATCAATCGTTACGCCAGATATAAGTCGTCGAAGAACCCGTTTGTCGATGATTGTCATGCCAATCAGAATGCGCACTTGGGGTACCATTCATGTAATCAAAAGCTGTATCGTTCCTGCAGCATACGTGATGCTTTTGTGTGCTATACGAGTTGATTTATTACGCATTGTGTACTTTGCTATACAATAGTGCGCTGGCCAATATACATATGCTGCCGCAGATGTTAACCGTTGATGCAGTGAGCATCTGAGGCGAAACCCAGTATCATGAAGCTGATATCATATGCTGGCTAAAGTAACGTAACCTGTCACTCGCAATCAGAAATCACTCCTCCTAACCAACGTGAAACCTATTTATCACACGCTGATGATAAAGTGATGACGCGGAGATATGGTCTAGTCACATAAGGGACAATAATACTATGATGTCACATTGGCTTCCTGGTTTCGATGAGTTGTCAACGGACCTATGCATTGATGATGTTGTCTGATTATCTGTAAATTTCCAACATTTGTGTCTTACACGCACCATGTTCCTACATATGGCTATAAAACCAGATCATCGATTTTTCTGTTGGTGAGTATTTAATCAAAGACGCCTAGGAGTACGTATTTTCCTCTGCATGATGGCAACCAACAGTGACTTAGTGGGTCCGCTGTGAGCTGCATATCATATATATTAAATTTGGTTAACCATAATTTAGTGTCTGCACCATTTGCCTAGAACTTAAATTACATTACACCGCACAGAGTTAGTACGGCTGGATATATTATATTAATGTAATAAATTTGCCTTTAAAGTTATCGCATAGCCATTGTCTAAAGCAATCTCACCTAAGCAGCGACCAACCAGTTACTTTATCTATACTGGTATTATTTTTTATTGAGCCCACCCTACAAGACCTAGTGTGACTGTTAAGAGAATCATTCCAAGACGTAACATTAATCTCATTAAAAGTATTGACATGTTATTATCCTGCGAGAGTTACAAAATTTAACTCGTGGGTCAAATATATTGCGGAACTATCATGTCTTATGCAGCCACTCATTCAACGATGCAACTAAGGTGTCCATTCCCTTATTTATTACCACCTTGGCTAATAATATTAAGAAAGAATACATCACAATGCTAGCAGGAAATATCAAAGATTCCGAACAGATTCGAATTCTGTAGCAGTTTCTTTGTCTGTTTATCCCGTTGTAAATCATCATAAACTGTCAGCCATTTATAACATCACTACGCCTAAACACCCCATGACCAATCTTGTCTGGGTATTCACAACACGCTGCCAATCATCATAATTCACAAAGTACATCCCAAGGAGACCGTATATTGGCATTCATTGTTTGCATCAGTCCGTAACAAGTGCCTTGTTCAATTTGGGAAGGGTTTAAGTGTAACAGCTAACCATCAAATAAATTAGAAAATCCGACTTATGAAATGTGTGCAGGTGTAGTTGTCGCGTTCCAAACTATCTATTTAAACATCCATTGAATATGTGTGACTCTTATCTACTGGATGATGACAGCCACCTGACTCTGAGCAAAGGCGAAGTATAATAAGCCTTCCGGGAGGTAAAAATATCCAGTATAGATATTGCGCCGATGAAAGCCAATAGAATCATACATGCAAATGCACTGCAAATACTACTATGTATGCGACGCTCGTGTTCGGTAGCATATATACAATTTGGAAAGTCTCTTGGTCCGATTCGACATATTTTACGCTATCAAGCAACATAATGTCTCGCCTCCGAGAACGCCATATGCGATACAATTATTAAATACAATTATTGGGAGTGAATGCGGTTGATATTGCTTATCACTAGTTCTCCCTCCAATGTCTTTATCTATTTTCACATCCCACGATATGGAATACATAACTGTCCAATTGTGTCAACACAATATTTTTCAACTAGCCTCTCGTCTCATAGCGCTGTCAGACATAAGCGTTTGATGTACAATCAGTGGTGTGGTTATCATATTGCTTTAAAAGGATTGATGCTGCGGCAGGTAAGAGCCCTCTCCGCCACTCATCTTTCCACATCCACACACAGTCAGAAATTATATTGCCAGTTGAATACCTTTGGTAAGATCGAATGGAAATTTAAAGCACCTCTGACCCCAAAGACCAACCACGACAATCAGCGTTTTTGGCCAACCGGCAAGAGAGGTGGCTTTACCATAGGATTGAAAAGTAAACTAGGCAGTACATTTATTACGGTTGAAGGATAGATTAGAATGGTATAACACTGAACTTTACCTGCACTCAGTATGACATAAGTAACGCGTGCGTATGGTAACGAAATGTGGAAACTAAAATTGGTTTGGTTGGTCCCTCAAATTCTTTCAAGCTGCGCATCCCTCTGAATGATAATATATAATATATGATTTTAATAGGCGTGCGACCAAACGGACCGACGCGTCATAATTCAACATCAATTAACCAAGCTGCATACTAATCATGTAAGGCGAACCGCCTTAAACTTGAACGGCATATATGCATACGATGAATACTACGCAGGAGATGACATATTATGTGACTAAAAATTAAATGGCCTTCCATTTGACCAGGGAAATTAACATACATGCATAACATAAACTACAGTAGGAAGGTGGTATACTGGGTTACAACGATTTGTACATAAATTAGAATGACCCTCAACAACTATTGCTCAATTTGAAAGGGATCGGCAACATCAAAGGCGGGACTTTCCACTCGTCAGGTGGCCCGGCAGTGCTCAACACAATCACTTTAAACCAGGACATAAGCTACATTATGACATAAGGTTTTATTTTACTCCACCAGGGAGGCAACCTACAAACGATGTGTTCAACGCATACAAGTGAATGCTCTAGGTCTCTCAGAGCAAAGGAACACGTAATTTGTAAAGAAAAGCCATCAAAATCTTACGCGGCATACTACATGTCCGGATATATGTTTAGCACTTGAGTGCATTCCTTAGTACAGCTTTGCTACATTAAGTATGCAGTAAGTTTAATGACCAACTGGTTTCTAAAAATGAAGAGTAGGCCACCGTTCAGGATATCTGATAAGCGAGCGAGGAACTAAACATACTCGTAGTATAATGAGACAGGACACAGGCGACTAACAACGTTATAATCTTGGTGCAACCTTACACATTTGATCGTTCTAGGGTAAATTCATAGCCAGAATTTAGCAGGTTCTGTATAATGACACACGTGTAATCGGGTCAATCTTCATCTGGCCACTATAATCAAGTAGGAACATCTGGGCGAAGCTCGTCTGGTGGTGGATGTGGTGTCCTGAAAGGGATTATAGCCTTGGAGACAGTGTCAGTCTATGCTACCAAGGCGATTCGTCAAATGTATAAGATCTATGCACCAGGAATCGCAAGAGGTTAAACCCACCTGTTGTAGCCCATAAACCATTAATCAAACCGTTGCTGGAAATATACCATATATATAAGTGAACCCTTTGTTTGTTATCATTTGCACATTATTCCCTCTGTTTCAACATTTAATGGCTTCGACAATATGATAACGGGATGATTCAGCAGCACAAAAATATCATATCTCAAAGTCACCGTGTCTTTAAGGTCAATGAGATGCAGGAGTGCGGTGTACACTGACTTTTTACACCTATTAGAACTTGTTATAATCTCAACAATGGTAAATGTTCAGTGTTTTGCTTATGATATCCACAGTAGCACTGCATGAACATTTTATCATAGTTACCCAATTATGGATAGATGCAAACAATCTTAGCTCACAGTGAAGGGTAAAAAGACTTGCCAATCATTAACACTGAAAACAGCTATTAAGCAATTCACCCCTTGTCATGATGATAGCAGTGTTTCATCCAGTCTCGTTTGTGACTATACAATAGCCTTCTATTCCATTCCGCAGGACGCACTGATGGTCAGGGCAGGTCAACCTTCCACGAGATATTCAACGTAAGTGATGCTGGAGTTAAGTCTAACTAAAGGTCGTCGTGTGACTATGGTTGACAACACCACGTCTCGTGAGTAGTCTACAATAGTTTATGCCATCATGACGCTATAAATATTTTACAAACCACATGTCCCATTTTGTCTAAAGTGCATTAGTCGAAGACACGAAACATTGCTGCCTGTACCGATAAAGCACCGTCATCAGTTTGCCGTTTGATTAAACGAAAAGTGAATTTGTTCATTTTTGGTTTTAGTTTTGATATACGGAAAACATGAAGATGGAATATACATGGACCTATGCCAACCTCAAAACGTGTATGAGTACGTTCAAGCGTTCTCATTCGAAGTGCTTTCCAAGTTGAACACGTATGGCTTGAGATATTTCTTAGGTCTGACATTAAAGGTGTGGAAGAAATGCAGCGTACTGTTACACATTAGTGGAAATGCTTGAACTGAATTCTATTGATTTAAATAGTATTTGCTCCGCTAAAATCGCTTTTAATTGGAGAAGTGGTGTTGGATAAAACAGCTGAATAGAATTATTATTACTTATCTTATTGGCACTATAACTCTGTTTATAAGAGCGGGGGAACTACCTTAATGGAATCTTATTTATAAGCAATGGTGACATTGAGGTGAAAGGGTAAAGTCAGCCATGCTTACTATCTCTGTACAAGAACGAGAAGAATACGACACATCTGGGCCTTTACATCTCAGCAAGAGTCAACTCATAGTATTAGAACAAGCATTATGCAGCGTCAGCACAACTATAGCATCTTCATCTCTAGAGAATACTCTTCAGTGGTAAAAATAAATGACAATTTCTACTGGTGATCGGTACGTGATCACCCATAAATTAGGGTATGATTTACAATACAGTCGTACAAATCATGGAGTAAGTTCATAACTGCGAATCGGATTTTTAAGCAAGCCTTCTGTACATTTCCGCCCAGTTCCTGTGATCTACATGAGCATAAGCATTACACCTGATATTTGGTCTGCCACATCGCCAGATCGCTCGGATCATAATGATCCATGTGATGGCATCAATCTAACAATCGGCGCTGGTTAATGCTATGGTGCTTCTCGCTTTATATCAATTAATGACAATAAGGAGCGTATTGCAAACTATTGTGGCATTACACAAATTAGTGACTATCAGGTAGCGATTATATACTTCCTGCAGCTTCAGGTTGTTCGAGTTAACGGGTAGAAACATTGGTAATTGATGCAGTATCTGATGGTTCGCACGAATGCACTTTTATTGCTAAATTCAATGAGTCATAAAAATATGATTGATTATAAAACTAGAGTCGTAGCGAGCGTGATGCGGATATAACCAGCCACAACGCTTTGTTTTATGTGCTTTGACGTCAAGTTGATTAATGAGCGGGTATCATGATCTGTTCTCTGAACGCATGGTGCGATGGGAACTAATTAATTACACTGACTTTCCTGCTTCGTGGTGTTGTTGTCAACATGCATGCTTCATATGAGCTGCCATATTATTTTGCGAAAGACTGTCAGCTTCTTTTAGTAATGGTTGCTGCATTTTACCACTTATCAGCCTCATTTGAGCGAGGCAAAGTATTCACAACTACCTTAATGGACCGATTTATAAATATATATATATATATATATATATATATATATATATATATATATATATATATATATATATATATATATATATATATATATATATATATATATATATATATATATATATATATATATATATATATATATATATATAGCCTGTTTATAAACATTGGTGACATAATAGCAGAGCTAATCACTAAAGAAAAAAATCATCACGACAGGGGAAGGTCAGTCATGCTTGCAGTCTCTGTGCGATTGCTATGAGGATAGGTACAAAACATCTGGGTTTTTATTATCTCAGTAAGCGTTATCTTATAGTATTAGAACAGACAATATTAAGCGTCAGCAAAACTATGCCATCTTCATCTCTAGAGTGCACTCCTCAGTGATAGAGATGAATGGCAAGCAGATATATACATGTCATCCGCACGATATGCCCATATCTAACTGTAAACATAATAACCCATGCGTTAGGAGATGGGTTGACATCACAGACGTACGCATTATGATGGCATTGCTGCACATTTATCACACACTACTTAGAAATGCATAGAAGACAGAATGTGAATAACTGCGTATCGAGTTTTGAAAGATGCTTACTGCACATTTGCGCTCGATCTAAATGAGCATAAGCGTTTCCTCTGATATTTGGTCTGTCACAGCACCAAATGGATGGGTAATCATAATGATCCATGTGATGGCCACACTCGTTGATGATATGATGCTTCTCGCTTTAGATAAATTATTGACAATGAGTAGCAAATATTGTAACATTAGATAACGATTATATACTTCCTGCACCTTTAGTTTGTTTGAGTTTATGATTATAAATACGGCTAAGTTCGTTGAATCACAAAATATGATTGATAATGAATCCAGAGTCGTAGCAAGCATAATACGTATATAACCAGCCACAGTGCTATGTTTTATGAGCTTTGAGGAGGAGTTGATTTTGGCGCCGGCATCATGATCTGTGTATAGTATTAGACATACTGTAAATAATTTAAAACACAGACTATCCTGCTTGGTGGTGCTGTTGCCAACATGCATGCTTGATATGAGCTGCCACGTTATTTTGCGACAGACTGTCAGCTTCTCTTAGTAATGGTCGCTGCATTTTACCAATCCACCGTAATTAAGCGTTTGGGCAAGTTCTGGAAGATATTGTATTCAATGTCTTGGCCTATTTCATTGTTATTACAAAGCTGTAAAATCCCAAACCATTTCATGACTTAGATTACTGTTTATTTACCGTGTAAGTCATATTGAGGTTTGCCCAATGTATTATCAATAAGTGATTTTGGTTAGACGATATTATATCTTTTGCCAGGTGCAGCCTTTAAACGACTCTTTTCGCGGGGAAACAAGCAAGATTGTTTCCTAGTTTTAGCGTATCTCATGCAACAAGAACATCTGCTGAGGTCTTGTGTTGGATCGGTGGCTTGCTGCATTACTAAATGCCTAATGACACCTAATATTTCTTTTCCTGTCTATTTAGGTGATATGCGGTATTGAGCCCATTGAAATGAATAATTGTTTGTATCTGCACTGTAAAAGAAAAACAAGCCTATCTAGGGCTCCGCTTACAGAGATGTTTGACGGCACTGGTGACGTCACTGGCGGACGATATGAGGGTAATGTGCAGGGTTAGGGTTTTTGTTTCTTTCTGAACTAACGTACTACGAAGGCATATTTCATTAGTTATAGCGAGAACTGTCGCTTGAATGTGACTCTAAGCTGTCGATGAAATATTAGGTTACCAACAATCAGTGCATCGAATTTTGACGATGTATTTGATTTTTTCTTCATTGCGAATATAGTGTAGACAAGGCATTGGCATAGACTGACTTCTGCTAGAATTCTCCCGAAGGAGGCTTTGATATGATTTCCTTGCGTTGATGTGCTGATTCAACAGTAGCTTTTCGTGGTAGCATAGAATTCAGTATGGTCTGCCCTAGCCAACATCATCATTGTCGCATGTCTCCACTCGCAATTACGCTTTAAAGTCATCATAATGGTAAATGCATCATGTCATGATATGAAGTAATATGTGGTAACAATTACGAAATCACCATCCAGCTATCATGAATATAGAAAAAGGCAGTCGTTATGTTAGAGCTATGATACGACATTTAAGACCCGCATACCTCTTCAATGATATCATGCACCAGTCTGTCATTCGATGTCATCACACAACTGAACCAACATGATTCCCTTAACACGTTGAAAAAAACTTATTCAATTGTTCTATGGTATTTTGTCAATTGATGTTCTATGTACATGATGGTTTTGACGTATTATGTGTAGAAGGTAAACTAATGTAGCACTGTGATAAATTCAATCAGTATAATATTTAGTTTACCTACGTCGAGGAACGGCTGCAAAATATATTGACATCAAGATTGGCCTAGCAAGGTTTAGCAATAATCGAGCTCGTAAAAATACTACATTTGAGGTCAAAGGTTGCATGTATGGCAGACTAGGTTCTTAGATTTACAGCCACGAAGTTGTCCCTGATGTTTTGTTTTCACATTCACATAGCTACCTACTACCAGTTAAATGTTGTCGGTGTAAAACTAGTAAGGCTGCAATTCACTTCGCGCGATCGATGCAATCTTAGGAATTTGTTATTCCTTATTCTTAGGGGTAGTGATCAGGAATGCAGTATAAATTGGCGAAGACCAAATTGCACATATCAGAGACACCACTCTTTACAATGAACCGTTTTGTGCCAAAATGAGATGGAGTGCGCGGCTCACCAGATATCTTATGTACATATGTCCATTAAGAACTGACCAGGCAAAGTTTCGTTGATAGGAGACCGTGGATCCCCGTTTTGGGTTTTCGTTGTCGTCGTCATCATGCCGCCGTTGTTATCTTGAATGTCTCGGAAATACTCGGGTATCATCTCGATAGAAGTATTCACATGGTTTATAGGACGACTCGGTAAATGCGTTTGCTAGTTCATGAAGTCTTTCAAGATCCCCCTTCTTATGCACTGATAATGATAAACATTTTATGATTAATGAATGTTGAATAACTGATCTGTTTGTCAATGGTGATATAAGGAATGGTGTCAGATGTTTATATACGCTTAGCCTCAAACGATGCAGAATAACTTACCTAGGCTTCCAGCCATCTTAAACGGCACAGAAAGCCAATTAAAACGTTCTCATATTGCCAAAGTACTACGCTCGAACAAACAAATTGTTTGATGTTCAAAAGAATGTGTGCTGATTGACTCGCTGGTATATTGATCTCTTTGTAGTTTACGGCGTCAGTAAGCACGATACTCGAATCGATAAGGAGTGTACAAGATCCAAAGGTAAATCTATAACATTGTATGGGAATACAGACTCTGTTGTACATTGATATCAGTGTATATTTACAATATCGATTCGCGAGGTTCTCCAATCGTTATTGAGCGTACAAGGAACGAAGGTAAGTTATTGACATTCGGATTGATTATAACGAAGTGTCGTGTTCCATTGTTGATCACTGGCCACTCGTTGATGCTTAGTGACATTTGATGACTAGCATTGTCTAGCTAGAAACCCCGCCAATTACACTGGTATGACGAGAGACTGTAAAGAGCATGAAAACCGCATCTGCCGTTCCTGGTACAGCTCCAACATGCTTTGTTGCTATGCTAGAAAGGTTGAACGATTTTATCGTCGTGTGTGGATGAAATTGTTTATTAGTCAACCATTTACTGAGACCAACTAACCGTTTGTAGTTAATGGGGCGTAGTCACATGCTATCAATTCACATCCACATAGGACGTAATGAACGTTTGGCGCTTATGCTCGTTTGACATGTTGTCCTCTACGTGAATTGTTAAAAATATCAGGCTTTAGTTTTCTCTCAATACCAGTGCACGATTCTCTCAATATTAAAAACCTGCCGCAGAGGCCTAAACCAAGATATCGTCAATGACTTGAAATCGCAGGTAATGATGATCATAATAGAGCTGCTATTACTCAGCCAACGTGCAAGAGGGAATCGAATGGGCTGCGTAGGTGGTGGGAGCATGCTTTTTGACGGCTGTGTCGCCGTTTGTTTGTCTTGTTTGTCCAGTGATTATTGGAGTGTCGTTCATCTGGTGTCCTACGCACTATTAAGCAAGTTAAGCACATGCGCTCCGGAGTTGCTTTAACGAACGCGCAGAACACACTCAACTAAATTCTTGGCGACCGTGCTGGCAGATTGATCAAACAGGTATAAATAAGGTCGTGCACGCGCGACCACATGGTTTTGGCAGCACCGACTGACCATACGATATTGCCAGAAAATAATTTAAAGCTTGCTAGCCTGTGTTTGAGTTTTATATATAATAATTTATTAGAGATTAGAAATAGAGATTAAAACATGCATGCTTCCCTATTCACAAACTAACATGTCGATTTGCCAATATCTAGTTAACCCCACGAAACGTAATAACATGCCGCACGCATTCCCTACGCAAATAGAATTAAAACGTTGTGATCCATAGCTTAGGCATTACTCTGACACTAAGGTAGAGATATAACTAACAATATGATTGATACCATGTAATATTAAAAAGCTAACTCACACATTTGCCCGCCATTATCTCTGATCTAAAAGAGCAGGACCTCTAATCTGCAAATAAGTCTTCTGGTCTGCAATAAAGGCACGTGGGAGTTGCCGGTTCTCATGAAGGCCCTGGTAACGTCCTCCAATAATGGCTGTGATAGCATTGCTGACTGCACAACAATCTATCTCGAATGACACAGCTGTACTTCGATTTATGGTGTTGGTACATATTCATTTCGAGGTCAAAAAAGTGTTTTCATCAGGTTGAGCATATAATAATCTGTTTTCAAGCTTCTATATTTCAGCGAATGTGATGAAAAGGAGACCAAGACCGACTCACCTTCTTGAAAGGATGGCATTAAGTGTTTAAAAAGTGTTTTAAGTGTTCCCTCGTTGTTCTATTTGCATGGTTTACCTAACTCCTTCTATCGCCTACCCTGGTACCTTCATTTACCTCTACACATCTATCCCTTCTGAGTGTTTCTATACGAGCAAGTGTTTTATGTAGAATATAATTATATATATATATATATATATATATATTTAAATATATATATATATATAAATATATATACATATATATATATATGTACATATATATATGTATAGATATAGATATATATTTATATATATAAAAAATATATATGCATATATATAGAGAGATAAATATATATACATGTATATATATGTACATGTATAATATATACATATATATATGTATATTTATATTAATAAATATAAAAAAAGATAAACGCATATTCTTATATATAAATATATATAATATACACATATATATGTATAAATAATTATATATACATATATTTATAAATACGTATATATATATACATAATTATATATATACATATATTTGTATATAAATATATATACATATATACATAAATTTATATATTTATATATAAATATATATAAATGTTTGTATGTTCATCTATATGCACATGCATATATGCACATAAAACATCCGCACACACATTAATACGTAAACAAATACGTGGGTTCATACAAAGCACACAAGCATGCATTTGTAATAAGTGTTAGTATTGAACTTATCAGCAATGTTTTCATAAGTTTTGTTATATTGTTGTGTGAAAACGGTTCATAGAAAGTGACCAATGTTACATATCACCATACGACGCCTTTTGATTTTACGAATAGTGGGACAGCAATCGAAGTCAGCCCACTGCTTTAAAGAAGTTTTAAACTGTTTATATTGCTGATGTCATTTCACCAATCTATAGGACGAAAAATAGTTGTGTGTAACAATATAACACCATCATCCGTTTGATGTTTCGCTAAACAAAACACGAATTTGTTCTTTTTTGGTTATGGTTTTAATAAACGATAAACATAATGATGGCTTAAACACGGACCCATGACAACTTCAAAACTGCGTGTATGCGTACGTTTCAGCGTTCTCACAAAATGCTTTCCAAGTTGAACGCGTGTTGTTCTAGATATTCATTCGGGCTGACATGTAAGATATGGGGGTGGGGGGGATATAGCCTACTGTTAACCATTAGTGAAATTGCTGGAAATGAATTGTATCGAATTTAAATAGTATTGGCTCCACTATAATCACTTTTCCAGTACTTGGAGAGGTGATATAAGATAGAACAGATGAAATTTGTTAGTCGGTCTTATAACATGCGTGTATGCAATGATGTTAGGATGTTCAATATCACCACCTTACTTTTGAGGTGTCCTCTCGCCTCAAGTTCGCTTGGTGGCTAGTCTATAATTATCAGTATTATCTTGTTGGCACTGTAAATCAACCTAATATGATCTAGGCAAAGTACTCACATAATGAAATCCTCTTTTAACAAACTGGTGACATTTATTCAGTGCTAATTACTTAAGTAAAAAATCATGTCGACTGGGGTAGATCAGCCATGCTCGCTATCCCTGCCGGATGGTTAGGAGGATTATGCGACACATCTGGGCTTTTTCATCTCAGCAAGAGTTATCTTATAGTATTAGAAAAAGCAATATGCAGCGTCAGCAAAACTACAGGATCATCATCTCTAATCAGCACTATTCAGTGATAGAGTAATGCTGCTAACCCGATATGACGTGCATGCGTTAATACATAAAGCGAGTTATTAAGCGTATTAAAAAGACATATTTCTTTAATTGTTGTGCAAAGCAATAGATGAAATGTTAAGTTACTAGCAATCAATGCATTGAATTATGATTTTGTGTTTAATTATTTATGCATTGAGGTCATAGAATTGGCACAGACTGACTTTGTTTGCTTGCAATATATTGGGATATTTTAAAAACAATGCGTGCCCAATAACTTCCTTGCTGTTTATATGTATACTTCGAAGAATAAACGCCCTTGGAGAGACTATGATGTGTTTGTTGCAGCTTTAGTTTTGTAAATATGGTCACATTTCACAAAAGTCAGACGGACAAGGACACGCGTAATTTCTGACAATGGCGACGGCAGAGTAAATTATCTATTTTGAAAGAACGCAGCTGTCAAAATCTGTGGATTTTATGATGCCCATATGGGGCTGAGCCCCCCTTATAAGTGGATTACCACATAAGTTATGCAATATGGCGTGCCACCAATGGAAATTGTTCTATGCTGTCATCATAATGTAAATAAGGGTATGTCATGATCTGGTCGCCATATTTAGAAAGAGTTCGTGATAGTTTGCTGATCGTCGTTTGTTGAGGGGAAGTCACAAGTCAGTGGCGGTTCTTCAGGAACAACGATTTCAAATTTGCTTAAGATTTCAGATGCTCGGTCGGGGCCATGTCAAAACCTGTAACAACGAACTTATTTTGCATTATAGGGAATGATATTTGACACTATAATAGAATCACTGTTCAGCTCGCATTATCATAGAAAAAGACTATATTTGAGCTACGGTCCAAAACAGTAGGCCCGCAGATCTTTCGCATGTTTCTTACGTGACATTATGCACTCCAGTGTCATTCGAGGTCATCACGCAAATGAACCAACATACTCCTCATAACACTTTGAAACGCTATTTGGTCAATTGAGGTTATGATTGGTGAATCATGCGTTGAAGGTAAACTAATGGAGCCCTATGATGAATTCAATCAATGAAATATTTTATTCACCTTAAGTACGGTACGGCTGAGAAATAGGTTGACATCAAGGTTGATTTAGCAAGGTTGTACCAAATTTAATAATATTCATATTAAAGACACCCAATCATTTACTGAACGAGTTAATTTGTAGGTTTAAGGTTGCATATAGGGCAGGCTAGATTCTTAGACTTAGCGTCACGAGGCCGAAATGGGTGTTTAGTTTCCACATTTACAAAACTACCCACTACCAGTTGAATGTCGTCGGCGTAAAAAACATGTACCCATGTACGGATGCAATTCACCTCCAGGTTGCCTAGCAGATCAAATCTTAAGAATTTGTTATTTTTATGATCTAATTGACGAAGGTTTTCGACGCAGAACGCGTCCGCCTCTGATCCAGGTGAGGTCATTACCAGATTGACGTAATGAGGTGGGTGATCAGGAATGCAGTAGAAATCGGCGAAGAACAAATTGCACAGAACAAATACACCACTCTTTACAATAAACCGTTTTGTGCCAAGATGAGATGGAGTGCATGGCTCACCAATTACCTTATGCACATTTGTTCCGAAGAGCAGACCAGACAACGTTCCGTTGATAGGAGACCGTGGATCCCCATATTGGTTTTTCATTGTCATTATCATCATGCCGCCGTTGTTATCTTGAATGTTTCGGAAATACTCTGGAGTATTATCTCGATAGAAGTATTCACATGGCTTATAGGACGACTCGGTAAATGCGTTTGCTAGTTCATAAAGTCTTTCAAGATCTTCCATTGAATGCACTGCTATCACAAGACATTATACGATTAACATATGATGAAAAACCAATCTGGTTGACAATGGTAGAATGATGAAAGGTGTCAAATATTTATATACGTTTGGTCTCATGAGGTCAAACCGTGAGAAACCACTAACCTTTGCTCTCAGCCATCTCAAACAGCACAGTAAGCCCATTCAAAAGTACTTGAAATGCATAAAAACTACAAATACTATGCTCGAAATGTCTGACTGTTCGATATGCAATAGAATATATGCTAATTGACTCGCTGGTATATTGATCTCCTCGTTCGTTTACGGAATTAATCAGCATGTTACTTAAATCGATAAGGAGCGTCCAAGGGTAAATCTATACAATCGTGTGGGAATCTTGCCCGATGTTTGCCCGAGTTTGCTTTGTTGCTAGTCAATAACTATCAATGCATTTAGGCACTGTAAATCAACCTAATATGATCGAGGCAAAGCATTCACAACTACCTTAATGGACTGATATATATAGCCTGTTTGTAAACACTTGTGACATGTTAATCACTAAAGAAAAAAATCATGTCGACAGGAGTAGGTCAGCCAGGCTTGCTTTCTCTGTTCGATGGTTATAAGGATTGTACAACACATACAGGCTTTTTCATCTCAGCAAGTGTTTTCGTATAGTATTAGAAAGGACAATATGCAGCGTCAGCAAATTAAAGCATCTTCAACTTCTAGAGTGCACTCCTCAGTGATAGAATGTAATGACTACTGGTGATCTGCACGATATTGCCCAGGTCTCACTGGAAACTTAATAAGCTATGCGTTAGGAGTTGGGTTGACATCACAGCCGAACGCATCATGATAGTATCACCGCAGGTTTATCACATGCTTCTTAGACAGGCATGCTTTTGCTAGTTCATAAAGTCTTTAAAGATCCTTCTTCGAATCCACTGCTAATGATAAAGATTATATGATTAACAAATGTTGAATAAGTGATCTGTTTGTCAATGGTAGAATGATGAAAGGTGTCAAATATTTATATACGTTTAATCTGATAAGCTCAATCGTAG
>CM067358.1:2119014-2144067 GCA_034190875.2 Urechis unicinctus | reverse complement strand
TTCCCCTGTCTGTTCATCCCTTTGCCAATCATATTACTTAACAAGTGGAATCTTTAAAGGCCAACTACAACGATTTTCATCATTTCTTTATTATGTGTTTCAAATTGAAGATTAATAACTCATAAACCAACGGAGACCCATAATTCATTGCACCAGCATGCATAAGTACTACAAATCCACAGATAAGGTTCCATTCGGAAGAAAATACGAAGTCATCTTTTCGATGCCATTTTGTCTCAGTTGGCCGCTAGGTGCACGTTGCGTGACGTCATTCATGCTACGCTGCCTCAAAGAGAATTTGACAGCGAGCGAGCGACCGAAGCGAAAACTGATTGTTTGGATTTTATAATTACACCGTTTTTACATGAAGCCATTTCGTCTTCTGATGAAGTTTACGAGTCCCCATAGCATAACATTGGTACAAATCATGTCCATGACTATTCATTTGAGCCAATACGGACGGGAGTTGAAAAATCCAAGTCACGCTACGAAATGACACCGGGAGCTCTAAGTCTAAATCAAGGGTCCGCTTCGGATGAAGAATCCACAAAAGATTTCGATGAATGGTAAGTTTTAGAATACCCTTCCCAAGCTTTATGGAACTATGTTAACTGGTAAAAAATAATCGTTAGTATCATTTACCCAATAAATTTACACATTCTGTAAGTTGAGGATGGTATGTTGACAGATCTAACTACTACAACAAATAGTACTTAGCGAGTGAATGTAGATTTGTCATTGTACCCTGAGCACATTAAATATTGTGGACAGATGTTTGCACGCAGTTTATAAAGTGTTTTCCTTTTATATTTATTCATTGTACCACAAATATAAATTTACAATGACTCTTTAATTATTTCTCTAACTTAGGTGTAGCTGTCATCACTGCATCCCAATGGACACAGCCAGAGTGTGCCACAGAAGTTTGGAGAGAGTGATGGCTCTAACAGAGGAATGGAAATGCATCAACAAGCATCCCAGATTCCTGGCTAACTGCATGAATAAAAATGTGCTGGAAGTGTCCAAATTTGAATCTATTCAAATGGACAGACCTGTTGGAGATGAGGTCTCTACAATGAGTAAGTTAGCCATTATTTCTACCAAAAAGTATGGTTTGAGGTTGAACAATGATATTTATTACAAAGGGAACATTCATTCAGCTGTGTAAAATATTCAGTGTTCATATTGATGAACTACAATATATTTCACATAGCCAAAAATAAATAATGCCAGTTACATGAAATCCAGAGGCAGAGCTTACAATAAATTACGAAGTGAGGGAATGGATGCACTCAACAGAAGTTAACCCTGCTAATGCATTTCATCATATATAATAATGCAGTTGCCTTGTGACACTCACCAAAACATTTGCCTGCACCCCTAATGACATGTGAGAGCAAGCTTCATGGTCGGCAGGCGGCAAGGCAATCGCCCCTGTGTGTAGCAAACAGCGCGTACGCTGACAGGCGTTTCTTCGCCTAGCCGTAGGACGGCAGTACTTGTGTGTGACACTTCAGTTTGTGATTCACCACTGTCACTTGATTTATCTATCTGCTCAGCTGCCAATACCATTTCCAAGCCTAGGTTTCTTACGAAATCCTAGACTTTTGAGCAGCTCTGGTCAGTCTCATAAGCACTATTCTCAAAATGACCAGAACATAGAACTGTCGTAAGGGCAGTGTTTACGCTTGACTTTCGACACCCATATGGGGCGCATATGTCTTTTGGAAACAATAAAAAAAATCGCGCCTGAATTCTCATTGTTCCGACAACCAAACGCACAACAATAAGGCATAAAGGCATAATCCACACCAAGAAACGCACCAGACCATGAAGAAAGACGAGTTAGTCACACGCTGTCAACCAATCGGGAAGGCTAAAGATGGCGATGAATATTCACGAACAACCCGAATGACGTCACTGTACGGAAATTCACGAATTTTACCCAGCGGTATCTTGTCAGATTCGACGTGGGAAATTTGAGTTGATAAACCAGCAACCGATGTCACTGCGCATGCGTAATTAATCGACCCGTTCCTAATTCGTACTTTGTATGACAACTGAAGTAGGTATTATTGGTCCAATATAAAGGTTTACTCTGCCGATTCGATACACTTACCCTTGTGAACGTCATATTCATCACTACACGACAAGCAGTAATTGGTGCACACGAAATGCGCGCTTATCCTAGGCCACTACGACCCACTGGCATGTCTACAAGAGCTTGTGATGTTATTTCAAGTAACTCTAAGTTTCTGAAGTTTTCACATCTACCAAACAACCAACCAACATTTTAAGGCTGTTGGTGTAAAATGCTGATACCTACAAAATGATATCGTTTGTCTTGGAACCGCAGGTAAATGATGACTACAAAGGAGCTAGGTTTACTCGGCAAATTCTTCACATGGGCACAAGTTAATCGTATAGATCATTTAAGTGGTATTGGTATGCTTATTGATGGGCTGTTTTGTTGCTTGTTCGTCTGGCTTGTCAAGTGGTAGTTTGAGTGTTCACCTGTTGTCCTGTGTAAGTACACTCAGCTTGTTCGTCTGGTTTGTCAAGTGGTAGTTTGAATATCCACATGTAGACGTGTTCGCAATGGTGTAAGTACGCTCAGCTTGTTCGTCCGGCTTGTCAAGTGGTAGTTTGAGTGTTCACCTGTAGACGTGTTTGCATGGTCTAAGTACGCTCAGCTTGTTCGTCTGGCTTATCAAGTGGTAGTTTTAGTATCCACCTGTAGACGTGTTCACAATGTTCGAACTACGCTAGAGCTAGTAAAAGCAATTGCGATGAAGTAGTGGTGCTAAAATGTCCTTTTTAACATAATTATAGTCATTTTTATAATACCAGATGCAATGTTTTCCATTTGACAACTGTTTAAGTAGACACATGTCACAAGTAGAATATTGAACGAAGAGCTAGACAGCGTTTGAAAAATATGATTACCTCCATTGCTAACACTTCTAGATCCCTGTTCGTCTTCGGCGTAGAACACACCACCCTCTTCATTCAAAATTGACTGTTCTGACATAAGGAACATTTGTAATGCTACGTATAGTCTACATGAGGTCATAAATTAACGTTTTTGACGCTTATGTTGTATATCTTTGGGATAACGGAACTACTGTCCTGCCTCGTAAAATATAGCGTTGAGGGGGTGTCACTGCCGTCCATGCGAGACATCAACAAGCCAAATTAAACACTGCAACAATTTTTAGGCAATCGATTGCCGCTTTCTAATACCCGAGGTTTTCGTGCTTCGTCATGGTATATAATTTACCAGGTTGTGCTTATGAAATATTTATGGGAATTGCTTGAGAGCTAGACAAATTAAAAAAAAAATTATTTGAAAGGGATTTCGGCATTGTCATATTGACTAATATCATAATGGTCAATGCTGCAACCCATGGTCTCAAAATGCTCAATGGGGAATTACCATGACGCAATTATTTTCCTTTTATCTGATGCCAAACTTCGAGGCTTAAAAAGGAAGTTATGTAATCATGGCCTGTATTCCAATTCGCCCCATATAAAATATCAAAAAGTGCGTTTATCCATGGTATCCCGTTGTACTCAACACTTTCACAGTGGTGATGATCGATTACGTCAACTGACAGTTCCGTTTACCTTCCAAACTCAGCTTGTGCACATCTAACTTAGGATTTAATTGTTAAGCTGGGTAAAGTGACACCTACATTTTGGCTTTTCGTGGGACCAGGGTTCAAAACAATAAGTGCGTCTACATGTGTTCGCTAGACGATGTGGAGTTTCCACTTCAAGTCAAGGCTTGGGGCAGTTGCTGGCCTGTTGGTCATTTGGTCATTCAATGAGCAGCTTTCTGCACTCTGCATTTCATGAACTAGCAATTTAACTCGGCATTTCATCCCGATGCATGGTGACAAGCTAATGTAACTCGAGAATATGGGTGTGCAATGTTGATTGGATCGACCCAGTTGACTCAGAGCTACAGTGCGTGCATCATGGAAGGCAGATGCTCCTTTCTTTTACTGGGTATCGTAAAGTGTAATTTGCTTTATGAAGATTTTGCCATAAATATCAGTCGCTCACTCAATTCCTGTCTTATTATACAACAGCAAGGATCTTACATGAAAATGCAAGTTGTTAGGCAAGCTTATCATCCAAGGTTGTATCAAATGAGTTATCGATGGTGCATTTCTATAACCTTTTCTCCTAAATTTAATTAAGACGAGTGGAGGTGTAATTTGCTGCAAAATATGCAATATCAAGTGCACATGCTCACTCAAGCGTAGGTAGCAACAATGACAATATACGACAATTGCGGCGGGGATAAGGAAAGTTTTAAAGTTGTTCACGTTAAGGCTCCATGTCAATGAAGCATATACTGAATATCTCCAATTAAAGCTGGCTATAATACATCTTTAGTTTCTCATGGATTTCAATGGTTCACTACAAAGAAGAATAAGCTGCTTGATCATACAATTACAGTGCAAGATGTGTGCTCTCTTGATCACCTTACCATCAACCGGAGACTTTGGATTTATATATGGCCGATTCGGTCAAGATGATGCGGCTTAACCAATAACATATACAGTCCTTTTGCTGAAAGACTTTATAATAATCTTGTTTGCTTTAATTCAAGCCGAGTTAGTGAAAATAACCCAAATACCTGATAAGAGTATTCACACAAACTAGGCAAATAATGTATTATTTCTCAATGGATGCTTTAATTGAAACCTGTAGCGCGAGTATGTATATTTCCAAAGCCGGACTCACTCATCTGTGTGATGGCGCGCATTACACTAAAACCCTTCCAAAATTGAATGATGCACTTGTTACGGACGGATGCAAACCATGAATGCCAATATACAGCCTCCTTGAGATGTGATTTGTGATTTATGATGATTGGCAGCGAATTGTTAATACCCATGGGATCCATCGTGGTATGTGATGCGTAAGGAGGAGATGAATTGCTGCCAGTTGATGATGATTGGCAAAGGGATGAACATACAGGGGAATAAACTGATGCAGGTTTTATGACTTCGAATCTGTTTATAAAGTCCTATGCATGCTCAGAATCCATTTCTATTATCTGCCTGCGGATGTGATGTAGTCTTACTTAATGTTATTAGCAGAGATTGCGATACATAAGGGAATGGCGCCCTCCGTTGATAATTTCTTTAACAGTCACGCTTGGATTTTTAGGGGGCACTCAATAAAAAATAATGCATTTACACATCAATATATATATGTATATATATATATATATATATATATATATATGTATATATATACATATATATATATATATATATATATATATATATATATATATATATATATATATATATATATATATATATATATATATATATATATATATATATATATATATATATATATATATATATATATATATATATATATTTATGTCGATGCCGTGAACTTCAAAAATTGAAGCATAACAATCATTGCGTTTTTTCGAACCCAATGCCCCTCACTCTCATTGCCAGTAAGCAACCACATAACACATAAATGTATGCAAAGCAGCCGGCTTCTGCTGGCCGTACACCGGATCTTGATAAACTATTTATATTAATAATCGAAGAATCACTAATATTTAAGCAGGCATATTATAAACAGAGCAATTGATTTCGTACTTTCACACAGGAATAATTTCTCCTAAGATGCTTGGAATGCCAGAAAGAATCACATTCAGGTTTATGCCTCCTGTTAGTGACCCTTGCATGTAAACGATGCCAACGTACGCTGTGTAACCGACGAGTCTGCAAGCAGAAATGAACAATGAAATGTGTGATATTTTAATGCTTTTTGAAAGCTGATTTTTGGTGACAAGTGTTAATTATGTATACCTGCGTTAGATAACAGAAGAAAATTCGTCGCACGAATTCTGTAAATGGGCTATCAGTTTCTTTGGCTCCGTCACAGCCAACTTTCACTAATGCAAAATTTATATTTTTGATGAATTCCATAGTAGCACAAGCTTTTACAAGGCTTATTTCAGATATCTCCTCTACTTACGACCTGTTTGTTTAAACATCTATGCTAACTCTCTCTCTGCCAGTGCAATTGGCTTAGTAGTGTTGCTATTGTTTGAGTTATAGTCAACCGTAAGCGATGGTTCCGGTTGACCACAGACCAAGACGACTTGATTACAAGACCGCGCTTCCTTTATTGACGATGGGGCAGACGCTGTGTCTGCTGTAAGAAGGGCTACTGGGGAGGCTACTGGAATGCTATTGATAAGAGCCACTCTCACGCAAGCTTGGTCAAGTTCCTCATATAGACATTTTGGGTAAAGCCAATGGAACGACTTAGGTCACCAACTCGAAGAGCAAGATTATTATTCGGCAGACAAACATAGTTACCGCATAGGCGCAGAAGACTACAGAGGTTTAAACAAGGTGAATATCACTAAAGCAGCTTTTAGCGCGGAAAAGACCCCATGGAAATTATAAAGTTACATGAACTGGACCGAAGTAGGCGAAAATATATATATGTAAATCGACTCAATTGTGAAAATACTTTACTTGTTTAAGCGCACTCTGACTTTTGTGAACAGGACCCCAGGTGGACGAACACATTTAAATAACCAGACAAACAAAAAACAAAACAGGCCACCGACAAGCATACCACCACAGCTCCTGTGTTCCAGAAGAGTCACTCTTTCCCATGTCAAGTGATTGTTCAGTAAAGTTGCACCTTTATAGTCACCATTTAGATGCGATTCAAAGCCATTAACGATATTCCGTTTGCACCTGTCCGGAAGGTTTATGATATTAGGGGAAACATGTACTCATATTGAGATATATTAAAAGGTTGATATTCATCGTTTTGCGTGAAACAAACAAGCAAAAACGTCGAACTTTTTCACGTTTAATGAGGTTGTAAATTCTTTACCTTTGACTACGCCCCATTAACTTCAACCGTCAAGTGGATTTCAGTGAAATGATAAATGACGCATCTTTTCATCTACAATCGCATACGCCGACACAAACCATCTATTTATAAATGCAAGCGTGTACAAATACATCAGCAGAAATAGCCCAACAGAGCTGTACCAGGAAAGATAAATACGGTTTTTGGGTGGTTTATAGTCTCTTCTTATCCCATTGTAATAATTGGGTATTCCAGATAGAAGGTATTAGTCATCTCACCAAGCTTCACGGAGTATCTGATAATCTTTTAACACAGTGATATTTCTTCAACAACAAAACGAATGTTAAAATTTAGATTTTGTTCTTGTACGCTCATTATCGATACGAAAAAATCGCTGATCGATATCGTAAATACATATTAAGATCAATGTATGACAGAGTCTATATTCCCACACGATTGTATAGATTTACCTTTGGACGCTCCTTATCGATTCAAGTAACATGCTGATCAATTCCGTAAACGAACGCAGAGATCAATATACCAGCGAGTCAATTAGCATATATTCTATTGCATATCGAACACTCAGCCAGTTCGAGCATAGTATTTTTATTTTTTAGCAATACGAGTACGTTTTATTGGGCGTACTGTGCTGTTTGCGATGGCGGAAAGCAAAGGTTAGTTATTTTCTGCCGATTGACCTGATCAGATTAAAAGTATATCAATATTTGACACCTTTCATCATTCTACCATTGACAAACAGATCACTTATTCCACATTTGTTAATCATGTAATGTTTATCATTAGCAGTGGATTCGAAGGAGGATCTTGAAAGACTTTATGAAAAAGCAAACGCATTTACCGAGTCGTACTTTAAGCCATATGAATATTTACTGAGATAATATTCCAGAGAATTTCCGAGACATTCAAGATAAAAACGGCGGTATGATGTCGACGACAATGAAAGACCAGCATGGGGATCCACGGTCTCCTATCAACGGAACGTTGTCTGGTCTGTTCTTCGGAACAAATGTACTTAAGGCATCTGGTGAGCCATGCACTCCACCTCATTTTGGAACAAAACAGTTCATTGTAAGCAGTGGTATCGTTGATCTGTGCAATTTGCCGAATTCTACTGCATTCCTGATCACCCACCTCATTACATCACTCTGGTAATGACCACGCCTGGATCAGAGGCGGACGCGTTCTGCGTCAAAAACCTTCGTCTATTGGATCGAACAAAAAACAAATTCCTGAGATTTGATCGATCACGCAGTCAGGAAGTGAGTTGCGCACATACATGGGTACAGGTATTCGTAACTGATAACATTCAGCTGACTGTAGGTACATTTGTTGATGTACAAACTAGATATCCCAAACGACCTCAAAGCGTTATTCTAAGAATCTAGCCTGCCCTAAATGCAACCTTAAACCTGAAAAAGAGCTTACTCAGTGAATAATGTCTTATCGCATGCCAGATTACTACGGTCATTTTTACAACTTGCTCTGCCAATATTGATGTATATATGTATTTATCAGGCGTTCCGTTAGCAAAGTACATTCAATATTAAAATTAAAAGGCCAATACTATCATGTACATATACCTCAAATGTATTGTATTGTCGTGTAATTTCAAGGCCGTCACGCATCTCAGCGTAGATATAAAATCTTTGCGCGAGACCTTCACATGCCCCTGACTTGCCAAACAATGTTAATGCCGACCCAAGGCCACTTTCCTCGCTCTAGACAGTAGTATAGGTAATAGCGGATCCAGCACACTCTCCAAATGGAGACCCACAACAAGACTTTTGATTCATCCACTTACACCAATGAATCTTTCCATTTCAACGTAATTTAGCCTAGTTCGACTATTCATTTTCACCGAGAGGCTCAGATTTTACGGGTGCAAACCCCCACCTGCACTTATGATTGTTTAGTCGAACTGAGGGGTACAGTGAATATGGAACCAAACTCCCCATTTCAACGTATTTTTACCACCCTCTTCAACGTTTTTACCCCCAACGTTGTAGTTTTTTAGCCCCACTTTGACTATGGCCAGCCTCCTCCAGCACACTGGCCAGACTACTACAACCCACCAGCCAGCCCAAGAGGCCGTACAAAGCTAAGTTTTTTTTTCATATACTTAACGCGTACCTATTAAATGGAAAATGTGGCGAACTTTAGAGGCGGGGATAACTGGTTTTTATCGCCCATTAACTCTTGCTCAATTTATTTCGGAAATGAGGTAATCTATGTCGATGGGCGGGTGGAATAAGAGGCACTGCGGCAAAAGTTGCTGAAGTGCAGAGTATGGGGTGGGTGTAGGGGGAGGTGCAAGTTGCATGTTGGCAAGGTAAGCCGTGACGCGAAGATAGGGCTGGAACACATATCTTAACTACATCCTCGTATTGCCTCATATATAGAGAGATCGCAGATAATGGTTATCGCATTTAGCAGTTTACATTAGAGCTCGTTTTATATTATTTCGTCTTAATGTGGCTTTGCCGACCCACTTCCCAAGATGAAGGTAAAGATGACGATGGATACATACACAGGGGCAATAGTGTATTGCAAACCTTTTCAACGACGTCGAATCCTCGCATAAAAGGCAATATATTGCTCAAGCCTCCCAGCATGGGCTTTTTCTATCACCATTCCTTCTTGTTATTTGCAGTTTTCTGTGCATCAACGACATGTTACTGATTCACAAGATCGTATTTTGGCACATATTTCGTGTCAGAGATTGTTTTATTTCTCGAGTAGACACAACGGCAATGATGAGGAATAATGGCAATCAGGAATAATGGTTGGTATATACGCATGTGATTAACCAATCATGCTGATGTACAAGATGCAGACGCTTACTCTGCCAATGTCTTATTTTACACAATACGTGAATGCGAGCAATTAATTGTCTGTTTCTTTCCTTAGACCGACTTATATATCATAGAGAATCTTAAGTTTTTAGTGCATCCATACGATTTTCTGTGTGTGACTATGTCATGATTTATTACCGTAGGCTCAGAACCAAACATTAACTCAGTTAAATCAATACAAGTTGTATAAACAATGATTACTTTCTATTCAGCTTCTCACCAATCATTGACTATAATATCCAATTGTATATGAAAACCCTGAAGCTTGAACCAAGTTTGAAACAATAACCGGTGACAGGATTAGTTTTTATACGACGCTTCATGGCGAAATGGAATTTTAGCCGATTCTGATAATTGGAAGCTCTATCAGATAATCCATCTAAATTCCGTTATGCGTGAACTGTGGTATTTTTCACGAGGCATATTATTGAGCTGGACGATAAAAATTATCATGTTGGACGGTGATATGGTCCATTAACATGATAGACGCCAGTGAAAAATGTTCTTGCATAAATTAGTAATCATGAT
Source organism: Urechis unicinctus (assembly GCA_034190875.2). Lineage (NCBI taxonomy): Eukaryota > Metazoa > Annelida > Polychaeta > Xenopneusta > Urechidae > Urechis > Urechis unicinctus. The sequence goes on along the minus strand of CM067358.1, from coordinate 2,133,787 downwards.
ATCGGAGGAGGTAATTGATTATAAAAAAGATTGATTTATTGGCGGCGCTGAATAGACTTTATTGTGCTGATTGATACTGAAATTACAAATACTATATTGCTAGATAATAACACTCATTACATAAATTGTATGACGTTTTGGCAATGTAATCGCAAGCATGCGGTGTCTGAAATGTTGGATGTGTTTTTGCACGAAATATACTGTCGTGGACTAAGACGAAATGTACAATTTTTATGCAATAGTAAGAATTATACACTTTGCATAGAAATAAATAAAACTCGCTTGTTTAATAGATATATATCCCCATACAGGAGCTGGTATTTGTGATGTGTCTGCTGCCAGAGCCTTTTCCTAAGTTACTTTTTTCTAATGCCAATGGCCCTAGATAATTGAAACGCCAAGGACACACCAACGCGTTTGCTGTTATTTGTGACACACAACATAGGCTGTTTCTTCCATGGCTCCGTTAATCATTGGTCGGAAACAAGAACTCAATTGGTGATGATAAAGTATTGAGGCTCAAATGTTTTGGCATTAACTCTGACATTGAAAATGTTGTGTGGGCTAGCGCTACATCACCGAGATATCTGACGTAGGAGCTACTTGCTTAATACACAGATTTTATCGTCTCCGTCAACCTGTTTTATATCATAATCGCATGGTGCGGACATTATTAACTAACTCTTTGCGCGTTCATGATATATGAACTTATTTCAATTCCAGCTGTATTTGTTTTATGATATATATAAGACAAAACAATGCTAATTATTGCACTGCTTATCATTTTAACTCAGCATCAATCCCAATAGATGCGGTAAAATAGCCATCTGTTTTGTTAACGCTGTCGACTAATCCCGATTCATGCTGAGATAAAGGACAGTGTACAACAAGATTCAATTGGAAACCGAAAGGATACTTGCCTTGGGTGTTCTTCAACGCCCTATCGATTTCAATCCATGGCAGGTTTTCGATGATATACTTCAACACCCTTGTTGTTCAAGTCGCCGAACAATTGTGCGACTATGCTTGACGTTTTACGCGACTCTTCCGGCATATAGTCCTATAGCTTCTAGAACGTGTGATTAGAAGAGTTGTTTACTCTGCTAGTCCGAAGTGATGGTAAAATTGGCTTGAAATTTAACATGTAATGTCTCAAAAGTGAACTTCCACATACCAATGAGCATTACGGTTAATGTCATTCCGGACAGATGTTCTTGTCATTCTTTGTTCTTGTTTTAGTTTTATCACAGCAACATACCCCGTCATTTTCTGCCGGTCTATCTCAGTGGACTAGGCTACTTTAGGCATAGGAAGCAGAGGGATGGGACTTTCGAGGTCTTTTCGATCATGTTTACGGTTGATTTACAATTTGCTCGAGAACCCCTATATGGATATATAGTCGCCTTAGACCGACCGAATGATGGGCCCCATGCCCGATACTTCAGCCAGCTGAGGAGCAGACCGGCAATTACTTCCCGAATAAATGAGGGGTCTGTTGTCACGAAGTTTCCGATTTTATATGGGGCCTGCGTCCATGCGTGGCCCGATTTATTTTGGAGCATGCAGCAACGTATGCCCCATCGTAATGCGGGACAAATTGTCATGTGTGCTCACACAATATTGTAATAATTAACTTGAGGGACCAGGTATAGATATAACAAATAGTTTCGTGTATAATATGCATGACACACGCAGGTAACACTTCCAATATGGATGTAAAATTACGTAACAAGTGAAAGTTCACATCGCAATGTCTCCCGGTAGTATCTCCCTAGATTTGCGCCCACAATACCTGATAATGATTACGTTCACCAACATTGTCATCTCGTCTGATTACGGACATTTGTCGCCGATAGATCGTACGAGCAGCGTGACTGTAGCGATCTACCAGACCAAGTAATGACAATAAGAATACCATGCCCCTCACATTACAACAACGCTTTGGGTTTATATTGGTTAATGCAATAAGTAAGGTTAATATTCGTGCAAGATCAAAGGTATACGGCGCTAGGCCAATGCCCGATTAATGTTATCATATTCCTAATGGGTTCTGTGTGTTTATCTCAAAACGCAAAGTGAACCAGACATATGCATGACTTCTATAGCACCACGCAAATGTATAATAATGCAGCACCATTGACGTCAATGGGTGTTATTTTGGCAAAAATACCATGAAAGATAATATTCGATGTATAAAGCCTCACACAATGTATCCAATAGCAGTCCCATCAATTATGTAACGCGCTGCATGTAATAATTGCTTTTTGTGGACATAATGTTATATGTTTATGATAGTGGGTGGAGCGTTGGCATGGCTATAGAGGGTCGAGAGGGAGCTATGCATGATGGCTACAGGAATTCACTTAATTATTAATTAAGCTTTAACAACGAGGGAACCTTTGCCCGTGTGTTTGCCAAAATATGTTTTTTTAGCTCTTACAGGTGGTCAAATGACGTTTGGAGCACCGTTATTCTTTCCTTAATATCCTTGTGGAATAGGCAATAGCACTTTGACTATTCAGTTTCCCTCTCTGAATAATTCGTGCAATGAACAATGCCCTACAATTATTCTTAAACTCCATGTGTTCATCTTAGACTCAATAAAAATCATGCTGATAAATTGTCGATTACATGCTATCCTCTAAGAGGTGCATAATCGTTGGCACTAGATTGTGAAAATTGACAAGTAAGAGGCCTAGGTAACACCAGAGCTATCTTGTGTGTCTTAATTTTTGCATTGTCTTGATGGGCAGAAAAATGTATACTCGAAGCAACGGTGAGTCTTTTGCTCCATTTCCAGCAAACACTGAGTTCACTGGGATCATCACGAGACATGTAACTTATCCATAGCCGAGTGATTGGCGCAATACTAGGTTTCTGTAGCGGTAAGCTTTCATGAATGAGGCGGCTGAACGTGATGCATGATTGTGGTATGTTTTAGATTCGAAAGCAGATTTAGGATTGAATAATATATGATACATTTATGTACTTCTACCACCAAAAGGAACAATTAAATCAAATAGTATTGCGAACGAGGTGCATTAACAACATCGGAAGGAGCTAGTTGCTAATGATGTTACTAGAACGCAGACAGCTGTGATTTATGTGTTCGAGGTAAGTCCAATATCATTGATGAGAAAAAAATTGGGGGAATGGCTGCATTGTCAGCCTTCTTTATGTCATGGCATATATAGTGCCTATGTGACGATGACACCTGCTTATGATAATTTGGCAGTAACGTAACACAAACACAGATAAGTTTGAGAAGTATTTAATCATGCTACATTGGACCAGTTATAAACATCCACGATGATAGCTTTTTGCTGATTCAATTTATGAGTGCAAAAATATTAGGGAGGTCAATGTTCAGTCTTTAAGCTTAGCATATCTAGAGCGACGGAACAGCTACTTAAATCGCACTATTTCACTCACAAAGAACAATAATGCTATTGTTGTTATCTGGTGCACCTTAAACATGTCATGGGTACACAGATAACAAATTACAAGATACGATGAGCGAAGAAAGCAAGTGCTGCGAGGCTTTTAGCAAAAGATTGCTTTTTATGCGAGGATTCCTTGACAAGTGCATGCAATACACTATTGCCCCTTCTTTAACAACGCTGTATTTATCAATCGTCATGTCTACCTGCTTCTTAATTCGATGATATATTAGGGAAAATACAAAAGCGTTTTTGACCGCCAAGTAGCTTTATCCATATTTGCTATTTGGAATATCAAAGGCATATGGTATAACAGTTTGTAAATCTTATGCTACCATCCGATATGTAATGAAGCGTAACGGTAAATCATGAAGCACTACTTAAATTATACACAAATGCTCTCCTGTCGACTCACTGTTGACGCTTATATTCCAGGTTGGCGAGACGCTGCGGGACATACATGCAGTATTTCATACCGGAAGCAGTAATCAACTTTAAGTTACCATCATTGTCGTTTTGTTTAATGGTTTATAAGAGTTTATCGTTCTACTGGCCAAATAGCAGGTAGACAAGACGATAGATAAATACTATCGCTTACAGAGCATCTCAGCTGCTTACGTCGGCTTGTTCGCTGTTTTCCTTTAGCGCTTTTATTGCTCAAGTCAGTTGGCATTGATTATCGGTTAAGTATTGTGTTGTGATGTGCCAATCTTCTCTGATGTGAGTCTGCACTGTCGGTGAATCTCGCGTAGTATTGCGGTGGTTAAACAATCGCAACATCAAGCACAACTTGTATAGCGGTCAATTATAGTATACTTAACGAAAGCCCGACGACTCGTTTTTATTTTATGTACCTATGTTATTGCGGCCCATGATACAAGGGAATTAAAAGAATTATGCAGCAGAATGTGTCGCGTGCAGGCAACCAAGCGTGATATCAGCAGCTTGAGCAACCTTTTCCTTTAACCTGTCAACACGGGTTCATAAGTTTGGGATCGATTTACTTATTTGTAGAATTTAACGACATATATTTAATTAAAGATTATAATCATGAACCGTTTTGAAAATCAATATATATCAACAGCAAATTGATTGGTATATATTCTGATAGTTATGATTGATCAGCAGCTGTTTTTCAAATGCTGATTAATAGTTTGTTATTGCCTACACAAAGCATAGAGCATGATACTGATGTCAGGCGTGATCTACCGGGATGTAATGTGGTATGTGTTTTATAGTCAAATATTGGGATAGCACTTATTTTAATAATTGTAATATATATTGGTTTAATATATGTAAATAATTGCATGTATCCTAAGCCTAAATATGGTACATGTTACTACCTCGATCGATGCCTCCTTTATATTACAAAAAAGGATCTTTGGAGTTTTACCTCGTTTAGGGAATGTACTTACACACGTACTGATGGCATATTTCTTATTAAAAGTGAATGTAGGGACTAGCTAATGCATAAATAAGTCGTTTAAATTGAGACTGTAAAGTAGCGCAAGCTGCGTAAGCAGCATCAGGCGGGTACTATGCAACAACCTAGGGCAAATATCCTAATTCTCCTGGCGCTCATTGCGGGAGATAGGGCCATAATACATCGGATAATTTAATCAGGCTCTCGCGGGACAAGCAAAGAGTAACATCTGCGCTACCTGCCTCGTAGTCAGCACACTTGGACCACATGAGAGGCACATTACACATCCTGTGAGGTGCAGAATATAATATATCTGATCCCGGGAGAAGATCCCGTGCTAACCAGAGAGGTTTAACGAATAATACCGCATGCATGCACAGATGAATTTGTATAGATGATTTTGTTTTAATGGTATGTTGTTTTTTTGGTACCATGTTTATATGATCAAACAGAATATTTGATCATATTTATTGCAAATTCATCAGAAATAATATTAATATCCCGTTAATATGTCATCACAATAAGTTAAAAGTTATAGGGAAATTGTAAATAACGAATATAACTTATAGCACTTCTGATCTTTCTTAAAACGATGAATGATTGAAAGTTAATTTACAATCTGTTAGGGCGTTTGTGTTCAAAATCAATTTGATTTATGATGGTTATCAACCGCGATGAATCATTTACGGAGGAATGTGTTAATTTGTTGACGTATTTGGCTTGCCTACATTCCATCGTCAATCGGTCGCGCAAATTATGCATCAGATCAATCAACATAGGATTTTTGGCGGTTCCGGTGTCATTCGACTTAAACTTATACAGATACATTTGTTGGTCGATTGGTCGAGCAACGACGCCTAACGATAGCCTGTGCAAACGAACCGTCTGCCCGTAGAGCGGTCACATGGGCATAAATAGCTTTGTAAACGCGCACTTAATACTGTTGAATGAAGCAGTAAAACAACAAATCATCATTGATATATTCATTGGACTATGGGAAAACACTTACTCAGTTATTGCCCTATCTGGCATAATCATAGTAGAGCCCATACCGTTCTTTCTAAGACGGACAAATGTGGCTTGAATAGACGCGACAGCCCTCCTGGGGTCTGATAAAGCTGACATGATGTGTGTGTTATGCCACAGAATTAGTTGAAACACGTTGATCGCATCCGTTTAGTGTTTATTCAATGGCGTGTGTTAATCGCTCTGTCAGTATGCCCAATCTAAGTGATGTGACAAACAGTTAAGGGTGGTTAGTTGAGACTATTACTAGTGTCTGACACTAATTAGCTGACAGTCCGATGCTCTGGATTCGGTATCAACACTGTACATTAAAGAAGATGTAAGGCCTGTTAAAATGAATTTTGCTACATAGAGATTGCCGTCTGAGACCAAACCTATATTAAGGAATAAATTGCGGCTTTAAATGAATAATGAGAAATCAAAACTTCTAGAATATGACGTTATGCTCATTTCTTTGCATATCACAATCCAACCCACGCGAACAATTGCAACATGTGAGAAAGGGGGAAACTGAATATAATTTTCACAGGGAAATGTGTAAAGCGTTGCGTTATCGGCCAAACAATAGGTCTTTTAACGTTAAAATACCGAACATACGTCACGCATCCGTGTGAGTAGGTACGTAGAGCGTGGTGAAACTAATCTAGATCCGCTCGGCATCAATGCGGTGGTAGTATAGACGTCACGATACGTGCCCAAATTGGGTCTTCAGCATCATTTATATAAAACTGAGCATCAATATAAAAACTTGGACGCTACGGGTGCATGTAATGTAGCTTGCTTGTCGAATGACATCTATTTACGACTCATTTGAATAAAAATCAAGTCTCTCTAAAAACCCACACCTGTTGATTTGACCATTTAAATTAACTTGCAGTGCCAGCTCTATGGGCTATAATAGATAAATACAGCCCAGTTGTCATATGCATCTGCAATGATCCACGCATGCATTATAAATAATGTACGATCCTAAAAAACAATGTATGGATCCTTTTCGTTGTTTACACGTTAGATGTAAGGTTATAGATTTCCTTGTATTTGCCTGGCCGCTTAAAGGTAAAACTCATTAATCTCAACTCTGTTTACAAATCGCTTATCTCTGTACCAGATTGTATAAACCATGTTCGGTTGCAAACAAACTATTGTTTTATCAATTATGTGAATGTCTGTTGTTGCAATAATAATGCATTGGAGGTATTTCAGCAATGTATTATGTAGTTCAGGGTGCTGGAGCATAAAACGCAACCCAATCAGCCATCACGCTATCGTAACCGGTAACTTGTCCATAAATGATGGTGTTCTTTTACTTGTTTATATTACCGTAATGCTCGTTTATTATAGCACTGTCACATAAGTTCGCTGAGCGCATTCATGCTGCATATGTAATCACTGAGGACAAATTCTGTTTTGATCATGTTGGTAAATATTCTTCAAGAAAACCTACCTTCACATACCACAATCAATGAATACTGCTGTTCAATTAGGCTCTACAACCTCACGTCAAAGAGGTTCTGGTCATAAATTGTAACAGTGCAATTAACTGCCTTTAATCTGAGTGCATGGGATTCCTGTTAAGACACGTTAGTTCACATTAATCTTCCTGAGCACTTGCAATCGATTCAAGAACATAGCATATGGATCATAACACTTATGGAATAGTCAAACCCAGGCTGTTAAGCATTCTCTCAACTTCGAGCGCGACACATTGATGGATGAAACATAATGTTCGAATATCGTAACTCCCAGTGTTTAAACATTTGATTTTAACTTCCGCTGGTCATGATTCACAGCTAACTGAATGTGTTTCATAGGGTATTTAAGATTTTGAATCTGATGCGATGTGCTTTAAATAGCGCGAACACATTATTAACTGAAATATCCATGGAACGAATGTTCACATAGAGCAGTTTGTATAAGCTATTCAATATTTCATTAGAAGAGCACGTCTTACAAACAAAACTCAAACGGATCCGGGATTGTTTGGGTGCGCACGGTTATCACGATAGATATCCAAATAATCGTACCCTGACATATGTTAACTTGATTTACGGTAGCTGCAGCCAAATAGTTTGTTCATGACAGAACGTGTTTAGATATCCCCCGGGTATTTATACATAAAGGACAATCAATTTTAGACTCGGTTATAACATATTTTAATAACTGTCAGCGAGCAACACCTTCAGCGATGAGATTTTTTTCTATCAACCATGAAGCGTCAGTGCATATGCACGCTGACTACACTTTCGCGGTCGAAAGCTAAGGGCTTATTCACTGTGTAGAGAATAAAACTCGATATTTTATGACAAATAATTCACATCGCTACTAATTACGCCATTGACGTCAATGGATTGTCGGTGCAGATCCACCAGTCGCCGCAATAGATCAAATGATCATTCTCAATGTAGGCGGAAGCAATTCTATCACATGGATGTGGGCTCTCAGCGACAATCAAGCATGAAATAACATGCTCACAGCCCATTATATAAAAAAAACATGTTATCTGTGGCCGATTTGCTGTGCAACATATCTTTGAAATTGCCTACGACCACACGATCTTCGCATCATGCAAACACTAAAGCCGCGATAAATGTCTTACATTGACTTAGACAATAATAATAATATGATTGCCAAAATATCGCTGCAGAAAACGCAAAGGCCTCGAAATGGGCTGTGACATCGAGAAAATCTTCAAATAAACCTATCTTCGTTGCCTCACCAACTTGCTTGGCATCAGACAGCAGCCCGCTAAATTGACATAGCGACACATATTGCCCTGACTGTGGCTAATGGCTGGGATATGACACATAAATTCGTTTCTGACTATCCTTCCATTATAGAGTGAAGGAATTCGGCCTTAAGGATTATATTACGTATGGAATAAGGCTCGACCAAACGATATAGAAAGCTATCATTTCCAAATGATACGCGCAACGCATGGTTGATCGTGACGTGAATGATTTGGAAACAAATGTTACATATTCACTACCAGGAAAGATTTTATTGCGCTTTAATCAAACATCGATACCAGTGGTATACATTTAATGGATCTTGCAATTAACTGTAATATATGATTGAAAGAGCAACCCGTTCCTTTTGTGTCAAGCTTCGCTCCATGACTGCTGGTAAGAAACAGGTAAATGAAATTTAGTATATTTACACGTTGCAATATCGATAGAATACTAGGTTTTACAAATATATAGAGATATATATATATATAGAGAGATATAGATATATATAGATAGAGAGAGATATATATATATAGATATATAGATACATACATATAGATATAGATATAGAGATATATATATATATATAGATATAATATATATATATATAGATATATATATATATATCTATATATATATATATATATATATATCTATCTATATATATATATATATATATATATATATATATATATATATATATCTATATATATATATATATATATATATATATATATATATATACATATATGTATCGTTGCGACCCGGGAGACGCAATAAATCAAGTGTAATTGATGTTTTATCATGAATCAGAATGCAGTTTCAGAATGTGCTTTTATCAATTGCTAGCATTTCGACGCCTCTATATTGTGTTACCATGTGCACAAACATGTGACCAGTAGGCCCACAATACCGCACAAGACACAAGTACACAAGACTTGTGCACTACCGATCTGAACCGATTAATGCACACTGGGAATGGAATTATTTGGCTGTTTGCTTCGTATGTGACATGATTTGTCCATCATACTTGCATTAACCAAACAGACCGTAAATCTACCAGCATACACCAGCTAGTCCAAATGCAAATGACATTGAGCATATATGCCTTAACATGTCAATCATGGTTTGGGTTTGTTTCATGGCGCAAGTTTTATTTGAAGTGATTATCCGAAAATGTCTACCATGGCAGGTGAAGGTTTGAGATTTGCCCGAACTACGAGGGTGTAGACAAAAACAACTGTTATATTGCTGCCCCATGCTATTGAGGACCGATATCACATATAACAGAGTTGTAGAATACTCTACTGAGTATCGCCCTAATTATTTTCACTCTCGATCTAATGCTATCACGAGATATCATGGCTCCTGCGTTATTGTCTAGATGTGACAGGTAACCATATAACGAATCAAGACAATTACATCTTGCTTTTTACGTACTCAGTGTTCAATGAATGCAAATACACTTTTTTATTGACGAAACACTAATCAGCTAAGATTGACTTTTCACATATTGGGATTTATGAACATTTACACATTCAATATAGTAAATTTACGCATTAAACCCCAATAGTCTAATTGTCGTTTGATCCTGAAAGGTTTGCATTTTGCAGGCTGGAATCACACATGCGCATGAATATAACGGGTCAGGCGGATAATTGTCGAATAGAACTAAAGTTTGTCGTACTCACGAACTATGATATAAAACAGCATAATACACCTTAATAGATTGGTTTAAAGGAATAAATTAAATACATTTCACCACCACTAGTTTTCATTAACATTTGCAACGTGCACTGACCAAATTGTTGAATAAATCGTCTAATAAATTGCTTAACAATCAAGTCGGAGCTGCATTAATCAGTTTTTACAAGCAATCAGCCGAAGTATATATGTTGTGCGACGGATCCATAGATAGCGCAGCGCTATCGATCGATGGCGCAAATCGATCGATAGCGCTGCGCTATTTATGGATCCGTCGTTAGCGCAAGCATCGATAGATCGCGCTGCGCTATCAATCGATAGTTCGTGGGTCATGAAGGATTAGATTTAAAGCGGAACTACAGGCCTCAACATGGTTTTGCCGTGTGCTTGTTGCATCTTGAGATGATTTTAAAGGGAAACTGACGAGTTTGCATGGGAGATTTAGTGACGATGTTGTACTAAAGGTAACAAAGGAATCTAATAAATGGGTTTCTTGGTTTTACTAAGCTATAAGCATGATAAGCCCTATACTCTCTTTACTTCACCCCTTAATAGGCTACTATGTAGTACATCACAAATTTCACTAAATTTACTTACTTTTTTTGCCGTTTGGCATTTCCAGACGATCTGCATTACATGAAGAATAATCTGGATGAATCTAACCAACTCATGATCAGTGTCAATTTCCCGTTCTCTCTTGTTGTAAAAATATGTACTTTAAAGAAGTAAATTGGCTTCATATGTATGCTCTGGTCTTCCTTTTCTTTCTTCTTATCTCAGCAGGACACACATTGGCACCGGTAACTTATCTCAATAATAACAGTTATAACAAACTGTAATCTGTGTGCCTACATAAACTGCCAAATAAACATGCACATTGCGTGATAATTGTCGATTAACGACTGTTTGACAAATAATCCATTGGATCGGACTGAGAGGAACTCACATCTCACAAGGAAGGTGTCAATCTTGAGGTATTTGACCTAGATGTCATTAAGCCTATAGGGGGAGAATTAAAAGCAAAGTTTCCATGCCCTCAGGGAGCTCGGATGTGGGGCATGTTGTGGCGAGATAAGTAAAGCACAAATTGTAAAAAAACGGTCGATTAGTTAGACTAGCAGAGTTATCAACAGGTAGAATGAAGGATTATAAAAATGAGCATCAGAAATGAAGGTAAAAATGCCGATAGTTTATGCGAAACAACCGGAGACGTGATCACGGGTGTTCCCTGTAAAGGCCTCTTCAAACCATACATGCAACAATTATACTATTTTAATGTTCTTATTTGATAAATTAAATGCCATGCGTTACAACGTGGGATTAAATCATTATCATTATAAAGAACACAATTATAAAATGAATGAAGTGAATGCTATTTGCAGACTTCAGAACAGGTGAATAAAACGGTTAAAATGACGTCACAGACCTCCAAATTGGGAACAGCATTAAAAATCATCGATGCTAATTGATTATTTTACACATTATTCTCAACAGTTTACCATTTAATAAAATCACAAAACATGTGAAATAATATCATTAAAGTCATGCTATAGTCCAATGTTTGTACAAGAGTTAAAATTTCAGCGAATAGTCCAAAACTTTAGAGTTCATCACACAAACATGAATCGCAACGTTTCCACTGTCGGGCAGATGTCCCGTGAAACCATTGTGCACATCCTTTGCATTCAACCATCAGATCCCCAGCATCCGGGCAACGACAATCACAGTAAATGTTTGTCGCGGATCGGTTGAACACTTTCGGTTGACTGTAAAGCAACTTGGCGGGAAACCGGGAAATTTGCCCGTCATCGATGCACCTGGCGAAATGGAGTCGTAACAATTCTGTATCGTAGGCAAGTTCGGTCGGATCGTCGTCGAATAATAGCGTAGTTGCAAAAGCGATCGACGTTCATAACGTTGATGACAAGTTGATCCTCTCTGCAATGAACGTACTTCGCGATGGTCTTGATGGTATCGTGCGTTGGCTGTTGCCGCAGGGAGTCGTATACGCATACTGTATTGCTGTTTTCTGTTCCTATGTTCGATATCGTAATCCAATGATTGTCGTTGACGTGGAGGAATTGCGTGAATTCACCAATCGGGACGGCGAACGAGCTGTTTTGCTGAAGCACGGTGTCTTCCAACGCAGAGATGCTTGGGAACTCTTTCTTCAGGAGATCGTTTGCGGCGCTCATATGTCGGTCGTTAAGCCATACTTTCTTCTTGATGTCTTGGCGGTCTTTTGGCAAAAGCGTAGGGGGGCAACTTAGTTTTTCCAGATGATGTTTCTTCTCTGTTGGCACAGGTCGACTTCGGGTGGCAGTGTGTTGAATATTTAATCCTCTTGACGCGGCACGTACATTTATCGGTTTTGCAGCTGCCCCTGCACGAACAATGCTTCTTAATGAAGCGGTTTCCGGGGTGGAACTTGATGGCTGCTTCGCGTAGGCTAATCTGTTGGTCGCTAATCTGTTCATCACTATGTCGCCAGTGTACGTTTGGAGGTCTCCTCCCATGAACTTCGTGTTGATGACTCCGACAATGTTGTTAGTGAATAGGTCTTGACCTTGGACCCGTGAATTGCGCTGACAATGGCTGGGATGCGCGACATATCCGTTGCCGTTCGGTCTAACTTTGGAAGTGCGACGCTAACGCAATCTCCGACTGAAAATTCTTGAACTTTGATGCGCTTCCTTCGATTGTAGAATTCGGACATTCTGGCGGCGGAAATGTACGTAGTCCATCACTTTCTTGTACCCGCTGTGCTTGAGTTTTTTAACGTGAATACCCTTTACGACATCGAACACGTTGTCAGCATGGAAAACTCGCAGGAACTTGGCGCTTCCCTCAACTTGTATCTTCTGCACGTTTGGGATGACCAGAACTTGATTAAGACCTAGGCCAGGAAGGCCGACAATCTGAAAATTCCGTGTTTTGACCCAATGTCGGAAGTGCGAGTCTACCTTGATGCTTGGATCAAGAAGATGAGATTTAATGGCATTGTAATTTTCCGCGCTGATGACTGGGCTCTTTGTTGAAGCAGCTAGGTGGACGACGATCTCCTGCATGTGTTCTCGAAAAGCTGGCTCTTTTTCCATTTTTACGAATATCGTCACCCTTTCGGAAACGTGCGCAATAAGCATATGTGAACGAGTCACAACATAGAGGGCAAGCTCAAGATGCTCGACGAAGCAATGATCAGCATCCAGCGCATAGAGAGCCGTCTATCTGCTCCAACGCCAAGTAACAGCCCGTCATATGCTGCCGTCTCAGCCACAGCCACTGCGAAATTTTTTAGCATTAAAACGATTACCAAGACTGGAACCGCTGCTCCAAATTTAGCAATCGCCGCTCAAACGGATGTGTTTGAAAAGAATGTCAGTGCGCCTTCCGACCGAAGCAACGACGGCTACAAAACTGTAGAAAGATGCACGAGAACACACGTCAAGAAGAAAGCCGATGTCAAGGGGGTTGCCACCTCCAGTACTCTGCGGGGAGCACCTGAACCCAGCAGAGACTTTTTCGTCTAAAGAGTCTGTAAAGATACAATTACAGATGAGCTATTACGGTACATGCAAGATAAAGGAGTGGAATGTCGAAAGGTAGAGAAGCTTTCAAATGACGCCGCCAAGTTTGACAGTTTCCGCGTGGAAATAAAACTCTCTGATCTCGACAATCTTTTGAATGATTGTTTTTGGCCGGTTGGCATATGTGTTAGGAGATTTTATCGCAAACAGGAAAGCAATTAGGTTGTATTTGTTACTGGTGTTGTGATGTTGCAGCAAGTAGAGGAACAGCGAAAGCTGACTCCTGCTTGGTGTTGTGATGTTGCAGCAAGTGTAGGAGCAGCGAAATCTGACTTCCCTTGCTGGTTTATCGAGTACTCAAGTGTAATAGCCAAATGGTGGAAAAGAAATAACAATAAAATAAATGAATAATAAATTTAATATGTTTATCAAAGTCTCTGCAAAGTCTGTCAATGCCGTAATCTGTGGTAAATTCATATGCCAGTGAATTAAAGATCGACTGAATACAACATTAAATAAGAGATCAACCAGTCATCAACCTCTACTCCGATTTTTGTCTTGATATGTGTTAAAGATTTTTATCAGTTCAAGCAGCTGGATATATGGAGACACTGGTCAACGTTACACTACAACTAATTTATTGGAACTCATAATTTTTCATTGTATCAATTGATAACATTTTATTAAATTTATCATAGACATTTACATAGAAAATGGCAATATTTTTGAAAAATCGATGAGGTGTCCCTTAAACAGCACTTGGCGTCATCCTGATATTTAAAAAAAACATTGTCATTATCAAAAATAGACATACAATCCGTCGATCTGCCTGCGCCATCGATTGATAGCGCAGCGCGATCTATCGATGCTTGTGCGATCTATCGATGCTTGCGCTAACGACGGATCCATAGATAGCGCAGCGCTATC
>CM067358.1:2070815-2118914 GCA_034190875.2 Urechis unicinctus | reverse complement strand
CTTCAATTTGGCTTCAAAAAGGGACATTCTACAATCCTTTGCACGACTGTGTATAAAGAAACAATTAGTTATTATACACAAAGAAATAGTGATGTTTTTAGTTGTCTGTTAGATGCTAGTAAAGCCTTTGACAGGGTACATTATTGAAAATTATTCAAATTGCTATTGCCGCGTAAAGTGCCTCCGCTTATAGTTAGGTTTCTTATGGATAGCTATTCGAGACAGACTATATCTGTTGAATGGAATGCATGCTTATCAAAAGAGTGTCATGTATCAAATGGTGTTAAGCAAGGTGGTGTCATATCGCCGATATTATTTACTGTGTACATTGACGAGCTGATACAAAGGTTAAAAAAGTCTGGGCTAGGCTGTCATATAGGCAGCGAATATGTTGGTGCGCTTGGTTATGCTGATGAAATTACCTTACTCAGCCCAAGTCTCATTGCACTGAACAATATGTTGAAAATATGTGAACGATTTGCTGATGAATATAATGTAGTTTTTAATGCTTTGAAAACAAAATGTATAAAATATGGCAGGGCAGTAAATGAATTTGATAAGGTGATATTGTATGGCTCTACTATTGAATGGGCTACAACTATTAAACACTTGGGGAACGTCATTGATAACAAGTTGAATGATTATAGTGATTGCACATCAAAATGTTCTATGTTTAATGTTGCTTTGAACAAAATGATGGGTAACTTTGGAGAGTTGCATAAAAACACATTGTGTAAATTATTCAATTCCTATTGCTGCAGTTTTTATGGCTCCCAGTTATGGACCATTGATTCTGATTGTTATAGAAAAATATGTGTTCAGTCGAATAAGGCTGTTAGGCGAATACTCAACCTTCCAATTGCTACGCATACTTGGGTACTGGGGCCATTAAGTGGCCAACAACACATTAGCGTTTCCTTATGCATAAAAACGCTGAAAATGATTGTTCAAATGAATCACAGTGACAATGCTTGTTCTAATGCCCTTTCACATTTGGGTCGCAATATTGCTTACCTTAGACACAAATACAACATTGATGTACATAATGAGGTGGGGTTCAATATCACACAGATTATCAAGAAAGAGTCGTTAACAGATGAACAGAATGCTTTGGTCTGTATATTAAATACATTGTTTTGTGTTAAAAACAATGAAATTATGATGGATGAATTTGACGATGAAATGATTTATTTGATGATACAAGATATTTTAGTATCGTAACAGTTTTATTTCTTTTTCTGTTGAATGTAGCACTATAGTTTAAATTTATGTATCACAATTATTGTTAATGCAGGTACCTTGAGTACGAAATAAAACATATATATATATATATATATATATATATATATATATATATATATATATATATATAATATATAATATATATATATAGTATATACATATATATATATATATATATATATATATATATATATATATATATATATATATATATATATATATATATATATATATATCTATATATATATATATATATATATAATGAATGCAAGTGGCCATCCCCCCACCAATTCGCAAAGTGAGATACAAACGAAAACGTACGGTCATTTAAGATTGTGCCTTATTTCAAAGTAACGTGAACATATATGAAATGTGACATCTCGTCCCCTGGCGCACCGGAAATGCTCTGCTGATATATTTAGCTGTCTATAAATGTATGCAGCTCTGGGAAAGAAAGTATTATCGATCACTGGGTTGTGGACTTGCTAAAAGACAGTAGATGGTCGCTGATTTGACAAGGGATTGCGCTTATCTGCTGATTAAGCGCATAATTATGGGAGGGGCATAGCTAAGATCTTCCGGTAATTAATTTATATTTGATGCTTACTGTAGCAATGACACACAACAACTGTTGTTTACCCAGTAGTATTGACCGTAAATCACATTTTTGTACAGTTTCTTACCATAAATATAGTTATCGCCAGTGACCCCTGCTTAATATTATTGCATTTGTGTATTTTATTTCCCGATCAGTATATGAATTCGTGTATAAAGACTAAAGAACAATAACTCCTATTGTTATGGCATATACAGCTTGTAAATGGTAACCCAATTTAATGAATTTAAATAACTGATGTAGCGTCAAGTGTCCTACCGCAATGCACGTACCACAGCTGTGCTGTCGTTCAGGGACGGTGGTCAACGTGCGAAACCATCATTAGGTGGATTACCCGTCGAAAATAACTTTGATGCACCGCGTTCAAACAGCCATTATAACTACAGTGTGCCTGACACAGCTAAGGCTACTTCAGCGATCATTTTGTGTGACTCACTGATGCTGTCACCATGCATTTTATATTGATTTCCCCTCGCTAAAACATTATCCAATGTACACATATGCTTTAGAGCGATAACAGTGGTATTTCATGACGTTATATTTGACACTACAACCGGTTGTCGACCACTGATAAATCGCGGAACAAACTGAAAATATGAAGGAAACATTTTGATTCATTTGTTCCGAGCATGCCGATGGAACAGTTGTGCTACGTAAACTTCGGGACAGCTAAGAACGAGCTGCAGGTTGCAAACAGGTATCAGAGGTGTTATATCACTGCGTCACAGCCATAAAGTTACTTTGAAAGGTCAATTGTAGTGTCGAAATAAATGCCGATATCGCGATTTATGGACAATCAGTCTGCCATTAAGATACGCTGTATGTGCAGGCTCCTGAGCGTTATTCAGCTAATATGTTCACATGTGTATGCGTTTGTATGCAATAGTGGGCATTTCTGGTCGCAACAGAATAACATTACATAACTGCTGCCCTGTTTGGCAACTTTGGCAGATAACACAAAGCAAATACGCTAAATAAAAGCTTACTTTCAATACAATTTATATTTCCAGGCATACATAGCGGCGCCTCGACGCTTGTGATATGCGGTGCCAAGTAGACCATTATCCGTGCATTATCCAAATACCACAATCGAATATCGCATGAAAACACTACAGAGGTCTATCCTGAATGCAGATTAATAAATCACTTATTACCGAAGATCACTTTCTGTGCCTGAGTTTAACAACAAGATATCAACGAACCCTATTCACAACATTGATGCATGAATTCTTTTAGATACAATATGAACTTCACTATACTTATGCAGTGCCAGTTTTTATATCGGAGCGGTGCTATTCACTGAGGTATAAATGTCCACTTAAGTAGTTTAATACATACCATAGGATATCTTCATATTGACATCTACTTTGATTCATCTTGCATCGCATGTCACAAAAAATCGAATATTCATTCATCAACCAGACTGGCAAAATTTATACAATACTGATTCATAACCAAAGCGTAACCATAAGGTCACAATGGAACTACGCGTGCAGAGCCTGCGAGGTCCCATGTGAATGAAGATTAATAAAACACCAGTTACATTGGTTCATAAGTGGTACATCAAAATCGAGATATTGGAATGTATAAGTAAAAGCTAATGTTAGGCCTTGAGTATATTGAGGCGAGAGAACTGCAATAAATGATCCCTGATGGTTATGATATCAGCTCAATCACTTTCAGTTACTGAAACACTTTGTTCGGCCACATCACATAATAGGCGCTGAAATTAGGACCGAAAGACATCACTCAGCATCTGCAGAAGCTCTAGCTAGTACGTTCATGTTCATGTTTTGAGGGATATGCCGTGCCAATGTCATTATAGCAAGACAAGAAACCGTGCCCGTGCTGATTAAACATATTATTCATGCTGTTTGTTATGTGTCTATTGTCAGACCCTCAGCTGATCGTCTGTGGTATGTTAACTTTTCCACTACAAGGTGGAATCATCCAACAATAACGATTGAACAGTGAATCGTTTTATAGTCTTACTTTGCGTATGAATGAGCTCCTATGCGCTATAGTCAACTTTGTCAGACGCACACCGAGATTATTGCATACTTCTTAACCAGCATGCAACATAACACGGATAAACATGGCAAAAATATTTGTTTGAACGCCTCATGCTCTATTACGGACCATTGAAAATACTGACCAGAGGACCTACCTTAAGACAACATACGATTGCTTTTATATGGATATATTTGCATCCATCCCAAATATCATAATCAAAGGGGCAGCTTTTAATGGCTTGAGATAGATGAATGCGCAATCGAATCACGGCCAGACATCTCCAATATGAGCTTACCGATAAAGGTCCTTATTTGCATGGCATCGATGCCCAGTGTTAATGCAATTCATGTGACTCAGGCTGCAAAGTTATTTTCGCACTGAAGATCCATTTTTGAACATGTCAGTTGCTTTTATCGTTCTTATTCACACAACTTAATGTCAGCTTTCCAGCCACGAGAACTCATGGTCGTTTACGGTCCGTCACGTGTTGAAGGTTTTTAATTGTTAAATACGTGCTCCCTATGACTTGACGCTGCTGTCAATGGGTGAATAAATCAAAGGGGAACTTTTTGAATTGCCTGTTCGGTAGCCATGCGACCCACTGGTTTGGTCATGTTTTGGCTCCATAGAGTGCGTTATAGCGCATGCATAAGACGTCAAATAATCCCTATTTGGTGTCGGTGGGAGTCGCGGCGACTAATAGAAAGAGGAAGTCCAATTGCCCTCCTAGGTGGTCCGTCATCGATTGCATTTGATGCGCGGTATTACAGGATGTTGCTTATATCAAAGAACAAGCATCATTATCGGATTTGTTTCCTACATTAATCTGACAACTCCCCACTTCATCACTGAAGAACAGACGAGTATCCTCTTATCAAACATTATGAAGAACCGGCCAAAGTATTCTAATTTAATCAGTGGTATATACAGGTGATTATTCGTGTTGATTGATATCAATGATACCTATTCTGACCGTAGACGTTTGCCAATAACAGTTACACTCGCCTGCGATTCAGTATATTGATGCGTTCGTCAGTGTTTAATGTGGGACCTCTTGAGCTGCAGATATTGCATTACGTCTGCAGCTATTGAAAGTTATGGATATGCTTTCATTAAGTTTCTGTGTATTTAGCTCCATGTTTTCCCAATCTCTGAAACGATATGAACAGATAATTCAGTACCAGCCCTTCCATCTATCATATTTCGCAATGCTTTTGACATATCCAACCAATTTACTTCGCGAATATAATTCCAACATGCTGATTTCTGTACCACTTGCCATGCATCTCATAATAAAGGGACAAATAAAGTGGTGTTTTGATTTCATGGGCTGCTATGATTATTGCCATGGTTGTTGCAATCAGTAGTGTAGCCTTGAATAACCGGAAAACACATTACGTATATCAGTGACATCCTTCAACTTGAATAGCCCTCGCCCCCAACCTGTGTCGTCCAGACATCCAGGCATGGGTTTATAAAGTTCATGCATGAATTGTGGTATTAGGATGCTGCACTGGTAATGGTCCTCTTGGCACCGCATATCACAAACGCCGAAGGACAGCTATATATGCCTGGAAACTTAAATTGTATGGAAAATAAGTTTTGTATTAGCGTATTGCCTATGTGTTATCTACCAAAGTTTCCAAACTGGGCAGTAGTTATATAATGTTATTCCGTTGCGACCATAAATGCCCACTGTTGCCATACAAACGCATAAATATGTGAACATATTAGCTAAATAACGCTCAGGAGCATGCACTTTAAGCACATTTTAATGGCAATCTGATTGTCCATCCATCGCAGGAGCGGCATTTATTTCGAACTACAATTGCTTTATATTTTTCCGTGGATCAATATGCCCTCCCAAAGTAATTTTATCGCTGTGACGCAGTAGGATAAAACCTGTGATACCTGTTTGCAACCTGCAGCTGGCTCTCAGTTATACAGAAATTTACGTAGCGCAGCTGTATCATCGACGTGCGCGGAGCAAATTAATCCAAATGTTCCCTTAATATTATCCGTTTGATCCGCGATTTATTAATGGTCGACAACGGGTTGTATTGTCAAATATAACATCCTTAAATACAACTGTTGTCGTTCTAAAGCGTTCATTAGGTAATGGTTTAACGAGTAGAAATCCCGTCAGGAAGTCTAAAAGCTAGTGAATCGATAATACTTCCTTTCCCTTCGTTTTAAACGAAGGGACAAGAACGAGCTGCGGAGACAAAGATGTAAATATGACGAATAAGAGCATGTAGGAGCAACATAAGTGCATTCAAAATTATTTGTTATCATCAGAAAATGAGAAATATTTCAAGTGTGTAACGAATATAACAGCAGCACATTGACCGGTTACACAATTAACTATGGCAGAAGGTGTTGATTAAGCTTAGCTGTTTATGCATGAAAGCTTAACATTTATGGAAAATATTATTATTTTATAAATGTTTTTATCACCCAATTGGCTATGTATTATCTACCAATGTTGACAAGTAAGGCAACAATTATACAATGTTATTCCGTTGAGGCCAGAAATGCCCACTATTGCACACAAAGTCACAAACACATGTGATTACTGTATATCACAACTGTATCGTCGACATGCACTGAGCAAAGCATTCAAAAGGTCCCATTATCATCTTCCCTTTTGACGATCCGCAAATTTGCAAAATATTGCGTTGGCAAGTATGAAGTCTGTAATACAGCTGCTGCAGCTTTGATGCATTAGCGTGTGTTCGGTTATGGTGTAATGAGATTAACGCCGTGGTGCAGCCATTGCCTTTGATAGGTGCATTTGTGAACACAAATTACACCTGCATGGTGTGGCATCAGTGACTCTGACAAAATCATAGCTATAGTAGCCCTAGCTGTGTTAAGCACATATTAGTTAAAATGGATGTTTGTACGCGGTGCATCAAAGTTATTCTTTGACTAGTTATCCATTAAATGGTACCATCACGCGTGGGACACTGTCCTGATCGATTGTGCAGGTGCGATGTCAGCATGGCGGTGAGATTGGCGACATTTCACGCGACATCAAATATTATCATTTATATTTGAGAGAGCGACAATTTCATATTGATTGTAATAAAACTTGTTTAAATAGACCCCTATATACAAATACAGGGGCACTTGCATGCCAAATATTTCATTAAGAGAACATGTTTGTTAAATTATCGGGGCACACCGTCCGAGAGAATATTCCATTTATAATTTGACTGTCAAATGCCTCCCGTTACCGCCAAACACACACCACACCAATTAAAAGTACCAGGAAAACCGCGAAGCAGAAGAGCGTATTCAGTGCCGGATTATGGTAAGATTGTTGTAATAGCTTTCGTCAACAATACCTACTGCAACCCACTCTTTGAAACGCTGGAATCATGATCCAATAATTATGCGATAATAAATAGCTAAAGCCTTTGTACCCATTCTCTTTCATGATACGAAAGCGCCTGTATAATTCCAGGGAAAGCAGAGTCATCGAGTATCAGTCATAACGTTACATCTAGTATTGCTGATTGTCCATCCAGATCGATATGCACCAATAATCATTCACGACTGTCGTGATACCCGTTCACTGGCATCATAACCGTTGCTTTTTTTGCCAATTGACGGCAAAGGAAGTTTAGTGCAGTAAACCTACGCACATAGCTTTGTAATTATTGCTTTCATGGTAAGCCACGCCATGAGAGATCACAGGCTGTATTGTTGCAGCATTATCACGAGGCTACCTATCTATGATGAGGCAGCTCAAATGACATGGACACTGTCTGCAAAATTGAAACATTGATCATATATATTGTCACATAAATATTGCAATTGCTTCTTGGCTACTTGACGATTTTGTCTCGTATAATATAACATTGACACCGCGAAATTCAATCTAACGCACCATCATTTGAGTATATTTCCCCGATTTTAATGGTATTCACCTTCGGTAATTTTAAGCTTTATCGATAACAAGAACTATAACGTTTTCAAACGCATATAATTGTTGTCATGTGTAAAAATAATGTTTGACCCAAATTTGATTACCTCACGACTGCTGTTGTTTGCCTTGTATGTCGGATGTGGCTAGATTTTGGTGGCTGTGGGATAATATTGTGGTATTGCGAGAATAATCGTACGTTTGCTCGTGGGACGACTAATTATAATTGCATGCAGAAAAGCACTCTGAAAACCGATTTTATGTGCGCATTGGATTAAGGCCTGATACCTGTGACGCGCAATGCACCTAGCTCACTTATTGTTGATACACCTGTTTCTGTTAATATTGTCCAGAGTCATCTGTTGTTGCATTTGTCGGTAACGATTAAATTGTGTTTGCGTCGGTGCACGTATGACCCGATTCAGTTTGACAATGAACAATCACATTGCAACGTGTATTACTAATCCATGGCTTGTTGATTATCTGCCCACCAATGCTTCACACTGTAGAACGCATATGCTCAAAAGACACTGATAATTGAGGTGTCATGCTGCAGTCGATTAAGACATGCAGAGAACACGTAAGAAGCCTTTACCTTGGGAAACGGCATGTTTCTTTATATTGATTTGTATAGTATATGTATGGACCAATAAAGCGTAAGTCATTCGTATCTACGATTTCATTATATGATTCTTTATAGAAATTTATTGTTGAACATACCGGAAATAAGCAGTGGCGTGGTACATAATTTCATACGGTAAAATCATGGTATGACAATGTCAAGAATCCTCACAACAGGATCGGACGAAAACCTCCGCAAATAAATAAGTTGTGATTTATGGTGCGTATTAATGCAACAATGCTCATTCGATCGGGACATATACTACATGATGGAACAGCAGTACGCCGCCATTGCGGCCAATTACATCCCGCCTGTAATCGGTTGCTGCGGAGATTATCATTCACAGTTACCATCAACCTAAACTATAAATATCATATCCTAACTATATCTAGTTGTCTCATTCTGCAAATGAATATAACTATTTTCGCTCGCCAAATCAAATAAACGCAGATTGCGAGGTTTTTTACGTGTTGTCTGACATCAATACTGCTCTGAGACATACGCTTGCTGAACGTAGTGTATTGACCGTCGCATATTCTTTTTATAGGGCAGCTGGGGGCTAAATTGTGTTTTAATTGAAAGGAAGTAGTGTTGACATAAAGGATGTATTTGTATTAAAGCCCCGTCATTCAATTCATCTAAAGTGTTGTGGAAATGGACACATTTGATTTGAATTGCATTTGAGAAAACGGTGTTACAGAGCCGGCTTACATACCGAACTTGTTGACGAAAACCATTCCACATCAATAACTAAAGGCGAGGATTTACAATGCTGAGAGCAAAAGATCCTACCTCGCTGCAGTATTAATAATATCCAGTGCGCTTGTATTCTGTATCCGAGTGATCGAATAACTTTTGACTCTTCTTGAAACATATTGACAACAGCTCTGCAAGGCCATTTTCTGTATTAATAACCCTTATGTGCGAACGATGAAGGAGAGCAATTAGCATATGATGCCATTACGGTGTAGTTAAAGAGTGGACCGGGTGCAAACAATGCAGATTCCCCTTGTGAACAACTGTTTAGAATAACTGCAGCTTGACAGTAAAAATTATCCTTTCCGAAGACCGGTAAAAAAATGGCACCATATTATCGCTGTAATAAAATGGCACCCTATTACCTCTGTAATAAAATGGCACCCTATTATCTCTGTAATAAAATGGCACCCTATTATCTCTGTAATAAAATGGCACCCTATTATATCTGTAATAAAATGGCACCCTATCATCTCTGTAGTAAAATGCCATCTAGATGGTTGCTATAAACATGTTTCTTATATAAAAACAATCATATATTATCATTTAAACCCGGCCAACGTTCACAAAAACCCTAGACAAAGAAAACATGTAAGGTAAAAGTTATATTGTTTAATGTTACTATTAAGCATGGTAATGTGTTACGTGGGTTCACAACGCATTGTTCGATACTTCTTCTAAGTTCAGCCCAGGCCGGTGTTTTGAATAATAAAACATAAATCAGAGAAGGTAAGAGTTATCTAGAGTTCGTACCTGGAAAGCTCGGAAATTACTTATATACTCTATTCCGTAAAACATTTTCCTTGTCTGTATGCTGTCGCTGCGAATACGCCGTGTTTTAAGGTATGTGAATGAGAAGTTTCGTTAACATACTCGTTTCAGAAGATTTGCATATAATCATTATTCGTTTAGCTATGGTGACAACATCTAATTTGACTATACCGCGTACCTGATATAGTCGCAACTAGGCATTCGATATATTCGTGCTATTTGACGCAAAAAAATCAAATTGGATAACATTGTATCGAAGCACCGTTAAAATTTATATATCTTCTATTGTATATATTATATATATATATATATATATATATATATATATATATATGTATATATATACATATATATATACATATATATATATATATATATATATATATATATAGGATATATATCTATATATATATATAGATATCTCTATATATATATCTATATATATATATATATATATATATATATATATATATATATATATATATATATATCTATATATATATAATTGGTTATATATAAAGATACATATATATTCCGGTATTGCTGGTATGGTGTCAAGGAAGAATATAGCATCAGTGACTATATGTCGATGTAACATTATCTTCCATGCAAGGCAGCCATTAGCTACGACACACATAGATACCAATCCCGGAATTGTATTCAATTGTAAAAGATGATTACTGGGCGTGTACTAGGTTACAAAGTGCTCGCAAGAGATGAGTCAAATCGCTTCCTAAAATTACAACGTGATCCATTACGATTAGTGCGTGTATTTATCTTCACCAATTTCGTCACAAATCAACATTGCCTAGCCGTTTTATTGCTGAACAGTAAGTGAGCTTGTCACACACTATATGCATCATATTATTCGGTGAAAATGAAGAATAAGGGTGATATAAAAATAGCCCAAGACCATATGGTAATTCAATCAGGTAATGAGTATAAATGGCGGCTCATGCAGCTGGTTGACTGCGAAGCATTAATTGATCTATCAAGATGGCCTGCGAGAATTTTCGCTTAGTCTGCATGCTTCTAACTGTTTTTGGTGATATGATGTCCACTGAAAACTCCCAGACAGGTTATATGGACACATATGTGTGTCGTATGTAGATGTGCATATACATCACGCTCGATTTAAAAGAGACAAATGATACCCGAGCTACGTAAGTTGGCATGCAACAAAGAATGTGCTTTTTGTCATTCACTTAAGAACAGGTAAAAAATAAACAATCTAATTAATAAGTGTCATGGATGTGTCAAACGGCTGACAACTGTACGGTTTATGTAAACGTTCCAATACGACATATAATATCGCCAACACGCAAACATACGCATATGCATTTGCAAAACGGTACAGGAGCCTGCTATGAGTTAAACATATATATATATATATATATATATATATATATATATATATATATATATATATATATATATATAGAGATATCTATAGATAGAGAGATCTAGAGAGAGAGATATATATAGAGAGAGAGATATAGAGATCTCTATAGATCTCTATCTATATATCTATCTCTCTCTCTCTATATCTCTATATAGAGAGAGATATCTATATATCTATCTCTCTCTCTATCTCTCTCTCTCTCTCTCTCTCTCTATATATATATCTATATATATATCTCTATATCTCTCTCTCTATCTCTCTCTATATCTATATATCTATCTCTATATATATATATATATATATATATATATATAGATTTATACAAACGGGTTTATGGCGAAGGCGGTTCGACTTACGCCCGCAATTTAAAGTGGTTTAGATTTAAGGCGAAGCGATCGGCTTTGCCTTTAATCTCGATCGATTTTATTACTGCGATGAAAGAATGTAGGTTTTTTTCCATGATACACATTATGATATACGCTTAATAAACGGACATGTGGCATTTGGTGAACGTGCTGTGTATAATAATGAGTTTGTGGCGTTGTAAAGATTGAAGAATCAGGTTACCGTATATATTACAGCTCCAAATATGACATAGCTAGTGTGTCAATAAGCGGCCGTATGTTTCACATCTTAGTGTTGATAATTAACCACAGTGCAAATATTATAAATTGTACGCTGGTTTTTATCAAACATACGCCGGTATTTAATACATATGATTTTGCATATTTCTACGTTCTACTTGTTCTGGGCTATCCGCATTTCTACGCTGTGAACTGCGGATTTCCTCTACGTTCTACTTGGCTATCGCCATCGCACGTGATGACTATAACGCTGTCGTTTATATTCATATGACAGCAGTAAACAAATACGATGTACTTTCACATCTTATCATAGCTCTGGCGCTTTTCTCATTTTTGAGCTAAACATGTAAGCAATTTATTGATATTTTGGTATGTTCAACAGTTCAAGCACATTAATCAACGTATTTCGTTTGGTAATTTTACTGTCCGTTTTCCGGCATGACCTAATCGTCAAAAGGATTATTAACAGATATTGCATTCTAGGTCACAGTAGGTGCAAATTCAAGCCACTGATATTTGTTATTCGATATCGAAATCATTATTTCAAAGTAGAATAACTTTTATCATGTATTATTGTTTAAAACAGTCGTTGGAAAATACCAAGCCCCGCTGCCCTGGCCGGGGAGGCAGGTAACGCGAGGAGGTGAAGTTCAATTACAATGTTACGGTCGAGGCGCCTTCAAGATTACAATCTACGCTAGCCGCTATCTTGTGATGTTGAGCCTAATTATGATTCACATAAATGTTTTGGTTATTCGTTGGCAACACCGCTTTCAGCTAGCTCTTTTGAACTCTTTTGAACCAAGTGGAGCTTGCGCTCAACAAGGGAGTACCCTGGTCTGTTGGACTACTGCCAACAGTTTGATAGCTTTTGATTGATGGATGTTGACCCATTTCCAAATTGGACGGCGGGTTGGCAGGCACGACTGGTATGGAAAGCGGTGGCGCGTTTATAACCTTATCGGCTTGTTGCGCCTAAGTATATCGCAATGCATGGCGATACAGACAGCGCTCGCTGATGTACCCGTAAGGCTGAATTTACTTCTGAAATATGGTGCATAGCTGCTCAAATCAATTTAAAGGTGCATCTGAACAAAAATCATGAACATTATGTAGTGAAATTTCCAATTAATGGAATTAAAATCCCTAAAATGAATCTAATCTTTGACCTTGCTATTTCTAAGGTTGTTGTTAGGATTAATTTTCTATGTTTTAAAGATGCAAATAATAACCCAAATACAGAACCTGATAGGTTCTCCTATACAGAAGCTAAAAACAGCAGAGTTGGGGTAATAATAGTGAGAGATTATGGAATTGCACAGATAATGGAATAGTGCACCTGTAGCCACTTGACAGTCATCAATCATTTATCTATTGTTCTACACAATGTTCAATAGGGGCAAAAACCGAAGTATTTTAAATTATTAAGTCTGGCACTAAAATAATGCATATCAAATATAGTCATTGCTCATTTTAATCCATTGAAATGTCTGTACTGCATCTAAATGTAGTGTAAAGCTACTGAGGTCCTTGAAATGTAGTGTATGACTTATCCAGTCTATTGGTATTTGGTGCATGGCTACTGCATAGCTAGTGCATTCTAGTGCATTGGTATATGGTAATAAGTTGATTGAAATATGGTGTACAGCAGTTCTAGTCAATCAAAACGTGGTGTATTGCTACTAAAAGCCCATTAAAATAAGGTGTATGACCACTCTTTTTTATTAGCTCTTCTGGTCGGCAGAGCCTATGATATACCTCTGCTTCAGCCTATATCCATTCATCAGCTGGTAAACATTTGATTGCACATTTCTTATTAAACAAGCCACCATCCCTGAAGTTCACTTGGACTCCTCCAATGTTGATGGTTCCCCACAATAAAATATATTACCCTTATGACCTTTTATCCTTGAGTTAATAGGATAAAACTTCTTGTCCTGTCTAAATCCAATGAAGAATAACTGCTGATAGCACCTTTCCCTATGAAGCAAGCTAGCCTCCCCGAAAAATACATGGACCCCTATGATGTTGTTGGCTTCTTGCCATAAAAAACTAGCTCATTACTACCTTTGTCCCCTTGAAAAATAAATATTGATGCTTACCCAATGGAGAAAATTTGTTTTCTATTTTGATGGCATGTATGCTTATTAAGTGAGCTAGCTGTCCCAAATAACTTATGAATCCCTATGATGTTGATGTTTCCCTGCCATCTAAACAAAATGCCCATTATGACTTTTGACTCCTGTGCTATTTGAGAAAAATAGCACATGACTAAGTTAATCCAACAGAGAATACTTTTTGATGGCATGCTTGTTAATAAAGCAAGCTAGCTTTTCCATAATATATATGGACCCCTCTGATGTTGATGGTAACCAGACATCTATAATCAGCCCTTAATGACCTTTAACCCCTGAATTAGTTGTATAAAATCTGTGTACTATTTTCAAAAAAAGCAAGCAAATGAGGTGCTCAAAATTACACATGGACCTCTCTGTTGTTGATGGCAACTAGTAATATAAAATGTCGCCCTTCATGACTTAAGACGCTGGAGTTGCTACAACAAATAGTGCATAGTACATGTCCTACTCTTTCTAACATCATACATGGACCCTGCCTACATTGATGGCTCCTTGCAAACCATAATAAACCTAGATGGTCTTTTTAGATACAAATCGGATCAAACCATTATTGTCAATGTAAACCATAGCGAAAAAACCTTTAAAATCAATGTTTTCTTATAAAGAAAGTTAGCAGCCTCATACCATACATGAAGCCCTCTGATGGTGATTATTCATTTCAGTCCTTTCAAATATAGTATACAGCTACTCCAGTCTATTGAAAAATGAACAACAAATATTCCAGTCTGTCGATATAGGCTTTACAACCACTCTAGTCCATTTAGATAAGATGTACAGTTACTTCCATTGAAATATAGTGTAAAGCTGCCCCAGTTCATTAAAATGTGGCGCATTGCTGCTCCAGTCCATGGAAACATAGTGTGCTACACAAGTCCATTGAAATATGAACCATGACTACTCCAGCCCATTTATATATGGGGTACAACTACTCCGATCCATTGCGATATGGCGTACAGCTAATCCATTCCATTGAAACATGACAAAAAGCTTCTCAAGTTGATCTAAATATAACCCGGACTACTCAAGTCCATTGAAACATAGCAAACAGCTACTCCAGTCCATTGAAATATGGTGCACAGCTACTTAAGTCAATATAGTGAATGGCTAATCAATAACGTTGAAATATATGTACGTAAACAGAAGTCCATTGAAATATGGTGTATAGTTGCTCCAGTCCATTTACATATGATGTACAGGTACTTTCATTTAAATATATTGTACAGCTACTCCAGTCCAATGAAATATGGTTTATGGTTACTCCAGTCCGTTGAAATATGATGTACGCTGCTCCAGTTCATTTAAATGTGAACCCTGACTACTCCAGGCTATTCATGTATGGTGTATGGCTAGTCCATTCCATGACCAGTCCGGTCCATTGAAATATGGTGTACAGCTCCTCCATTCCATTAAAACAGGGTTCATAATTAGATGGACTTGAGTAGCTGTACACCACGACTACTCCAGACCATTGAAATATGGTGCACGGCTACTCCAGTGCATTGAAGTTTGGTGTACAGCTACTAAAGTCTGTAGAAAAATGGTGTATTTCCACTCCAATCCAATAAAATATGGTTATGGTTACTCCAGTTCATCGATATATGGTGCATGGCTACTCCAATCTATTGAATCATGGTGTATGGTTACTCCAGGTCTTTTAAATATGGTGTATGGCTTCTCTTGTCCATTGAAAAATTATGAATACATGGCTAGTCCAGTCCATTAAAATATGGTGTAAGGCTACTCCTGTCCATTAAAATATGGTGTATGGTTGCTCTAGTCCATTGCAATATAGTGCATGGCTGGTCTAGTCCAATAACATTTGGTGTGCAGCTCCTTCATTCCATTGAAACATGATGTACAGCTACTCAAGTCCATCTAATTATGAACCCTGACTACTCCAGACCATTGAAATATGGTGTATGGCTACAACATTATATTGAAATATGGTGTACGGCTACTTAAGTTGATTTCAATATGGTGTATATTGCTCCAGTCCATTGAAATATGTTGGTGTGCCATTAAACCTTATATATGATCAATGGCTACTCCAGTCCATTGAAGTGTGGTTTATGGCTATTTTGAAACAGTTGAGTGTTGTATATACCATACCATTGAGTTTGTTCCATTTGAATAGAATTTACAATTCAGCCAGAGCATTGAAATAGTGTCAGACATTCTGGTTTATATGAAGCAATTCCAGTCATACTTCAGTGTGTGATGGAGAGTTTGTAGGGGATTGCTGTAATTATTTACTTTGAGAATTACCATTGTCTAAATATCTGGTAAGTCACCATGAACTTGTTTGCCCTTTTATGCATGACTATCAATTACTGATCAGATAATCTGCACTTGGATGTTATATTCTATCCATTCATTGGTACTTCCTTCCCACCTGTCATGCCAACATATCCATTATCCTATTTTTGGCTTCAGGGTGGAGACAGAAATAGGTACAAGGTAAATGAGTATAAGTGTACAAGGAGGAGACAGGACTTTCCACCTGCCACGAGGAAAATCATAAGGGTACATGGCCACTGGTTAATCAACAAACACAAATCATCTTTTACAGTCTACATGGATTCGATTTTCTGTACATTACATATTGTGTATTTAGTATATATTGAAGCTATAGGTTAATTTTCCAGCCTTGGAAAGTAGGATATCCTTTGAAGCAACTTTAGTGATCATCCATTCAATGACTGTATGGCTGGATTAAAAGGCATCGTGTATGCATGTTAATTTTATATCTAATTTGGCTTGTGTCCAGTGCTAACAGTCTCAATAACACAGATATGCTGTGTTAAAACTGTTGCAGTATTTTATTGATGAACAATAAGACAGGGGCAACTTGATCTATAGCACACATTATGCTGTTTAATATACCGCTGACCTATATCCCTTGATATTTAGTTAAGAGGAAAGTTTTCAGTTTCTTTTGGTTTAATTTTACTTCAATGTTTTGAAATAAATTAGATATCTGTGAATGTTACAGGACAAAATGAGCTTGTTATTGCAGCTACTGCTAGGATCCTTTGTAGAAATCCTTTAACACAGGACCAGTTCTCCAAAACTCCTGGCACTTACACTGTAATAATGCCTGTATCTGTTGCTGCAATATTACAACATCTGGAAATAAATTGTTGTTGTTTTGTATTTCACTTTAATTTTGCATCATCAAAATATATGCCCTATAAATGAGATTTTAAGTAGCTTCCACAGCAATGCCGTTGGAGACTGTTGCAGAACAGACAGCACAATACAAATGATAGGCAAGCATCTTTGGGCAAAGGATCGATCCAAAGTGGATAAACAAGAAGAAGTACGCAAATCAGTTATGGCTGATATGCGCAGGCTTGCAAGTATGTACTTAGAAGTTCAAAAGCAAGATGACTCTGAAATGAAGGATGCTGGAGACATGTTCCACCGCGGCAACTGGACAACGCTTAGAGAAGCAATCACTAGCCTCACATCAGATGACAAAACACTCAAATATGGATTGAAGAATTCATTATATTATCTACTGATGCGATCAGCTGAAATAATACAAGGAGAGGCCCTTATGTTTTCTGGGGAACAGGGAAAGGAATAGGTAGAGGAGCTTGGGCATTTTAAAAGCCTGCTCAAGCACCAACAGAACCTGATGTTCAGTGATTGTAAATATCTGATTAACAAATCAAGACAAGAACGCTTAAGGCTGCCCGAGAGGACTCCCCCGGAAGAAGTTATGGTGAAACTCAGAAACCACACAGTGGATCGCATCACATACCTTTCAGGAATCACTATCGATGAATTTGCCACTTCCGAATTTGTTGAGCTAAGGAATCTGACTTGTAGTAGGCTCACACTTTTCAATGCAAGGCGAGGTGGGGAGCCTTGTAGAATGACCATCAAACAATGGACTGAACGAAGAAAATGGCAAACCTATGACGATTACCATTCCTCTGAATTGGACGTAACCTACTGTACGGGTAAGGGTAATCACTTGGTAAGCATCATCATCCCAAAAGATTGCTTCAATGCAATGGATTTACTTGCCGACAATGAAAGGAGAAGTGGCGCAAATATATTGGAGGAAAACACATTCATTTTCCCCAATATTGGATCCTCACGGCATGTGGCTGGATGGAGCGCCACGGAAGCAGTGATGAAAAAAGCAGGCATTGACTGCAGTCTGGTAAATGCTACCAACCAAAGAGCTCGCATCTCTACATTATACGCTCAACAGGACGTCTCCCAACAAGATCGCGAGTTGTTTTACAAATACATGGGGCATTCGTCCGAGGTCAACCGCGGTACCTACCAGAGGCCGCTGCCCGCTCTTGCTGTGTCTCGAGTTGGCGCGTTCCTCAACTACTTGGACACGACGGCACAAATGGTCGGCAAAACTGTTGAATATTCTGTCTTGATTGAGACGATGAATGGCACTTCTCAGAGTGCAATTAGTCTTTCTGTGCTCTGTTTATATAGATAATGCTTTGTTGTGACTGGTGGTAGAACTAAAAAAAAATAATACTTGAATATATGGCGTTGTATGGATGCCAATGAATAATTCAAGAATCGGGCGGCAGGATAAATTATATATATGTGTTTCCTTTGTGTGGTATGGCCAGATTCACTTGAAGTTTATGATCCTGCCAATTTCTAATTGAATGGTCAGTGACAATTTTTTTTTATGCTATCATATATGTGAGCTATTGATTGGTGTTTCAAGTTTGGGTTTAGAATATATTTAAGTAATTGGTAGGAAATATTTTTGCAGAATCATCTCTAGTTGCACCTGATGAAGATAACATTTGTGATGAGGGCCCAATGGAAAAGCGCTGCAAATGGTATTCAGCCCAGACAAGCATCATCCACAAGGCTTTTGGACAGTATATCAAGCTTCCAAGTCCCAAACGCAAACTGCCTGGTAACAGTTATATGACTGAAAGCTGTTAATGCGTGAATTTTTGGTTTAATGTTAACTGTATTATCAAGCGGACATGTTGATTAATGTCGGGTGTTTTAAAACTCTGTCTCCCAGGAAAACAAGAGATTATGCGCATCATCCAAGAGAACGGCATAACCTATCCGTACAACAAAGTTCGTACCAAAATAATGAACGAGCAGCGGAATGCCCAGTCAATGACAAGGAAATCCCTTAACTTTGAATGATTATCAAGCATGAAATGTTAACTTTAAATGATTATCAAGCATGAAATGTTAACTTTAAATGATTATCAAGCATAAAATGTTAACTTTAAATGATTATCAAGCATGAAATGGTTGTTGATTAAAGCATGTTTTTCTTCTCATATTCATTCTTTGTTTTAATTGAAGTTACTTTGCTTGATAACCTATCGATTACGTAATCTTTGTTAACACAAAACGATTTAATCAGGTGGGTTTTATAAACAACCATTAGGTGCAAAAGTGAGAAATAATTACAGCTCAATATAAATCGCAACGGTATTCATGTTAAACATTGTCGTGATTGGTAGAGAACCGGCAGAATTTTCTCATTAAAAGGGTATTTTTATGTAAATATATCACAATTTTCTAATAGGCACACCAAAATTATCTGTTATATAATTTGTATTTCCAACCAATCTGGTCTTATGATAATACCATCAATATTGGTATGCTTATGTTATAAAAAACCACCATGGGAGGCGAAGTTCCTTTGCCTTATGAGCAGCGTGCCCAGCAATCTGCATGCGTTATGACAGTCACTGCTTTACTCAATCAATTGGACTTCTCTTTTGGGTTCTTTTCAATAAGGATGATGCAAATTGTATCTAACTCGGGGCACCTGAGTGTATAGAGGTAGTATATATGTGCCGCGCGACGGGGTATGCTTTTTCGGCCTCTCGACTTTTACGAAGGGTTTTTGGGCCTCATACCTGTACGACGGGGTATGTTTTTCAGCTTCAATCTGTACGACGGGTTATACATTCGCATAATACCTTGTACGACGGGGTATGTGTTGGTTTTACAATATGGTCAAAATGGTTGATTATATAGAATGGCCAAAATGGTTGGTTTTATAATATGATCAAAATGGTCGATTACATAAAAAGGCCAAAATGGTTGGTTTTATAATATGGCCAAAATGGTCGATTATATAAAAAGGCCAAAATGGTTGGTTTTTTTGCATGACAAAACCGTCATGACCTTTTTGGTACAACCATTTTGGATCAAAAAATTTAAAATCGTCGGAAATAAGTTTTGAATGAAGATAACTAAATAAAGCCATACAAGGCAGATGTTAAAATTTGGCATCCGCGATATCACATAATTTGAGCCCGCAAATGCAAAATAAGCAGATGACCCAAAATGGTCGGTTTTGTCTATATTGTCCAAAATGGTTGCAATTGTAAGTATATATATATATATATATATATATATATATATATATATATATATATATATATATATATATATATATATATATATATATATATATATATATATATATATATATATATTTATAGATCAATTGATCTATAAATATATATATATATATATATGTATATATATATATATATGTGTTTATATTTATATATATATATATATACCCTATACATATATATGAGGGATATATAGAGAGATATCTGTATATATAAATATAAACACATATATATATATATACACAGATATAGATATATATATATTTATAGATCAATTGATCTATAAATATATATATATACATATATATTTATATATATATAGAGATATATATATATATATATATATATATATATATATATATATAGAGATATATATATATCTCTATATATATATATCTCTATATATCTATATATATATATATATATATATATATATATATCTATATATATATATATATATATATATATATATATATCTATATATATATATATGCACTAATTCCAAAGGAGCAGTACGGGGCGCTCGTCTCCGGTATGTGGTGTGTCGGAATCCTTATATATGTCAACCATTATTAGTTAATTAGGTAAATGGTAGCCTGTCCAAACGAATGATTCCATACATTAACAACATTTATGATGCAAATCTATGGACACCGATTCGTTAACACAGTCAATACCTTTAATAACACTTCTAAATAAGTCCATTGATATACAAGTCTTTGTTGGAATATGAAGTGCAGCCTGGAGCGACCATTCACCCAAATCATAACATATCTGAACATAAGTTGTAATTTTGTCGTAATACTTGCTTGATCAGATACAAATCTCATATATCATAGAATTGGCGAAAACCATGCAGCATCATGCCACCAGACTCCAAAGGTCTTATATTCGATTTACATAATGAAAGCACCTGCCATGGAAGCGGTTCATATTCAGACTAATCATTAGTGCTACGGAGGAACACCATATTCATTGTTAAGTTCGTTCATTGCAAGCAGTGTATTATATTCTTAACCCAACACTTTCATTCCCTTTAAGTCCCCAAATGGAGCCGCCAGCTGCATTTAAATGCAGATTAATGTTTAAGGTTTGTGTCATCGTCCGGAAATTTGGTAGTATTGGTTTCATTCATACGCCACGTGCGACTAGTGACGTAGTCATAGAGGCATCGGGGCACCGTAGCATATCAACGTAACCTATGTCGTCACGTGATCTGTGGTGTAGAGATGCTCACGCTACGCACTTGTAGTAAGTAAAAGAATCGAACTCGTAGTGTAGGATTAACACAAACTTGAGCTTTATTTAACTTTCGAATTTCCGATGTTGCTTAGCCTAAACTTAAGAGAGAGATGTGTTGAGCTCGGAAGCCAGGAGAGAACTGATTATGAAATACAAACTGCTTCCCTCAACGACTAAGGCACGCCATCCCAATTCTCATGGGACATGCGGTAGCCAGGTCTGTGAGGGTGGGGCTATCGGGCGTTGCCTAGGCAGGAAGGTCATGTGGCTCTGGAATATGGGGTATGTATGAGGAGAGGGGGAAAGTGGCAGGTGACATGTAGGTCACTTGTGGATCTGGGAAACTGGGGCGTATAATTAGTATAAGCTGTTGGGGGTTACTCCATCAACTGATGACTGAGAGGGTACGTTATGATAAGGGTAGGTTGGTTATGAATTTGGTACTCAACACCTATCCTATTTTATATGCAATATCGATCTTCATCAATATCACACATTTGTCAGCAACCTTCCATAGCTTCAGCAATATTGGCAACTGATTGGCCATTCATTATAAATAGCGCCGCAGCTATTAATTGCTTTTAGGTCTGAGCATGCATCTCAGTTTAGCTTGGTGTTGGTTCACCTGCAACTGAAGCACCTGTCTCCCAGCTGATGGTATGTGATTCGTGTTCCACTTATGCTCCGTCAAAAAGTGATAGAATCATAAACTATCCAAATTGCGTCTCCCCATCCACACAGCAGCAATACCATTCAACTATATGTAGTATCTCGGTCGTACACTGTAGTGATTTTGAAAGGATTATTCTGACGCGTAGCTCAGAAAGGACGAAGGTAAACGCATGCAAAAGGTAGTCCACCAGATTACAAAAACGTGCTTTGCACATACCAGGACCCTTTTAAACGAAGCTCAAAAATTCTTAGCACATCACACGGGGTTCATTAAGGTGAATTGAGCAGTACGAAGAAGCACGATTAATGAAGGCAACAATGGGTGAATATCATTCATTAAGAACTAAATGGAATTGGATTGGAATCCATTGTCGCGAGCCTCACAATCACAAATTCAACTTCCATTTACTTCAGAGTAGCTCTGTCGTCTTTTGACAAACCATTAGCCACCAACCAGAAGGCTTACCAACGAGTGCTTTATGAAGTTCAAACAATATATTCGATTACAGATATATCACGTTTACGATTGTTCTTGCGTTGTTAACGGAAATAAACGGAATGGGATCAGTTCAATCAACTAACGCCATTGCCGCAGTGTTCATTATGGGGACATAATTTGGAAGTGTAGATCATGCAGAAAAGTAAGCCGTGATATCATAAACGCTGCGTCGCTTTTGAGCGTGTGTGCCTTGGAAAATCGTCGCTAGGCATAGATATTGCGTTGCTTTTGATATAGACGTCACAGAGCCCTGACATACAGAGAAGTTATCCTCCAATGTATATGAAGCAATTGCTTTTAAGTTTGCTATATGATCTCTTC
Source organism: Urechis unicinctus (assembly GCA_034190875.2). Lineage (NCBI taxonomy): Eukaryota > Metazoa > Annelida > Polychaeta > Xenopneusta > Urechidae > Urechis > Urechis unicinctus. The sequence continues at coordinate 2,095,716 of CM067358.1, read as the reverse complement.
ACGGCAGATAATATAGCATCGCATCCTTGGAATGGTAAGGGACGTCAGCTATATAACGAATAATCACACTAACTAAGGGAGTTAATAATATCTCATCTTTACATTACTCTAATAATGCCAACATTGATACAAACTTAATCAAATATTAAATGAACGTCACCCATTACATGTCGGAACGCTTGATGCGTACTATATTTAACTTTTCCTGCAGATTTACAGATGCCTTTCCGAAGAAATATACACATTAAATTGGAAAGAGCTCCAAGCGCACGCTAAGCAGTGCCAGTAATTCATTCAGAGCCGTTATGGCTCGATACACATAATCAACCACACATCACCCGTGTATGGTCAGACAGACTGTCGATAACGCACACACAAACGATACACTAACCAAGTAATAAAACGAAGAAGACGTGATAAATTACTGGTCCGTGTTGTTATTTCCTACATAATGAGGTGGTAAGTGGGTGCAGTTACGATATGTGGGCAGTGCCCATACCTATCTCTACGTTACACTTTGCCTTGCCCACGTGCAACTTGCCCCCACCTTTGTCCCCTGCACTCCAACTTTCGCCGCAGTGCCTTGCATTCCACCCGCCCATCGACATAAATTACGCCCGACACCATACAGTCCAGGTAACTGAACGAGTAAATAGACTCAGACCACCTCATGTCCGAAATGAATGGGGGTAGAATTAGGAAGTTAACGGAGGATAAGAACCAATTATCTTCTGCCTCTCAAGCTCATCACAAGATTCATACAAAGTTAAGGGTCTAAAAATTAAACATTTCACAATTTATCTAATAGCTACGCTTAAAGTATATGTAAATAAACTTGATAAAATTTAATATGTCTAATATACAGATTTAAAAAGCACCCACCTGCTCTCACAGTGGAATGCAGATGCCTATCAGGGAGAAACGATGATTGACTAAACCATGTGCTCAATTATCTTCGTAAATCTGTGCGGGAGTACTAACCCCTGAAAAAGGGCACTCAATATTTCAAACACTCATGTATTGTAGACACCCTTAAATTAAATCATATTATATCGATTTAAGCTCATCATGAAGCTAGAAGATTCGAGTGTTCCCTATCAGGAGTGTTAGTTTTCCGAGTTTACCGAACATTGTTTGTGAATGAATTACTCATCGACGACAATCGTAAGGAAGCTATGCAGACATTAATGTGCACATAACTCGCATATAGCAAAGTTAGTAAGATTATTTAACGAAAATTTATGAACAGTAATAAACAAACGGTGTGTTTTTAACGACTGGTATATAAGACTGTGGAATAATTTGGTGGTAATTGTGCTTCAATTTGCATTTTCCAACATTGCGAAATATTTTCCAAGCAGCCAACATGAAGTAATATAGCCTCTAGCTTTACCTATGTCAAGTAGCAACGTACTGCTTGACACACACAAGCCGGCCGGTTTCGGTCACTTTTTATTCCAAATATAGAGACAAATCCAACCTTTTGTGCACATATTTATTTGCGGATGCCGATAAATAATATTTGAATAATTATAATGAACAATTAGTAACGTCTCTAGCGATATAATTAGACGTTGCTTGAGTGCAAATTGAGTTGTCGGTAAAATAAACTCAAAATTCATTCAAATATTTTTATGATTCGAATATATATGTTCAACACATATGTTAAAACATCAATTGCACCATTTGATTTGAAGTACACATGGCTTTAAGGAACATATTGAGTTTATTAGGATGTGTCAACGAATGGTTAGTTAGTAGATTTTTATTTTCCTATAATATTCAAAATTCGATGATTGCTTTGGTACGTTATTAAGACTAAACTATTACAGTAAAATGCACCAACCATATATATATATATATATATATATATATATATATATATATATATATATATATATATATATATATATATATATATATATATATATACTTACAATTGCAACCATTTTGGACAATATCGACAAAACCGACCATTTTGGCTCATTCGATTATTTCGCTTTTTGGAGCTCAAATTATGTGATATCGCGCATGCAAAACCTTATACATCTACCTTGTACAGCTTTCAGTTAATATCTTCATTCAAAACTTATTTTAAAAGATTATACAAATTATAGGCCAAAATGGTTGTACCAAAAAAGTCATGATAGTTTTGTCATGCAAAAAACCAACCATTTTGGACCTTTTATAAAACCAACCATTTTGGCCATTTTATATAACCAACTATTTTGGCCATTTTATATATCCAACCATATTGGCCATTTAAGTAAACAAATGAGCCGGCCAGCCCTTTTTGCCTTCCGATATTATCAACCATTATTATCCCAACCAACCTACTTCTGACAGACCATAATTTATACAACCTTGGGTGGCAAAGCTTAGAAGGTCAATGAAAAAATTAACGTCTTGAATCCGTTTAAATTTGGTGCAACAAAAACAACAAGGTGATAATCTTAAATCAGTTCCAATTCAATGAAAGAAGAAGTGTTTATATATATTAAATAAAAAGCAATTTAAGAGCAAATAACTTTCGACTGAAGCTATTTGGGTGTCTCCCAAATCGGTCGGATTGACAGGCTTCTATAAAGTTCTGAGCAGCTAGTTGTACGCAGAATGACACGGAGCAGTGGAGGCAGCATCACATAGCGTTATGAACCCAGTCCTCGCTCTTTTAATATATGTTTCAATAATTTATTTTCGTATTGTTAAATATTAACTGCAATCATGAAAACCAGCCGAGAAGTTTAGGCAACAGGGCACTTATCAAAGTATCTGCATGTCATATAATGGTGTGTCCAACTGCATATGTTCATGCATATATTCACAATTTGCTTCATCGAGCGTCAAACTGACCTCCAATTGATTCATTGTGCATTCTTTATTACATGTTTTATCCTTCATTTGACAGAGTATCATTGTCTTGCCTTACATTAGATTTATTTTGAGAATTTAACTGAATCTCATCTTTCAGAGTGAATGATATAAATCCCCTCAGGACATCATGATTAAAACATAGATTAAACAATCTTTAAGTTTTAAATATATCACCTTTATTCAGTTTGCCACATAATAACATGTAGTTACAAGATGAAAAAAACAGCAGCATCTGCAGGCAATGTGCTTAAGGATTTGATAAGGTCAGGACTAGGTAGAAGATGAATTGGTTTTTGTTGATTAAACTTTGATTTCTGTTCACTTGCCTATCTAGGGTCACTTAAATTGTACCAAAAATGTATCCACAGTATAGGCATTCAGAGTAGATTCGGCTGTTTAAATTGACCTTAATTGACTGAATGTATTGACCTTATAAGGGTTAACAATATAAGGAAATCAATGATCAGGATATAAAGCAAAGCATATCAGCAGATCAATTTGAACATGATCAGCAGGAACTACCACAACAGCATCTTATGTTGCACTATCAGTAATAGATTATTAAGAGGTACAGTCTTGGTGGGTTTCCATATGGACACAATTAGTGAATCAATACAACAGCTTGTCCATATGATTCAGCAAATGATGATTCTCCTGCTGTGGGCCAGCTATAGTTGCACATTCTGTTACACACATAAAATTAACTTGTCAAACTGCCTATCAGTCTTATATCATAAGAACTAAAGGAAGTCGATGTAAAACATTATACAACATTAATTCTTACCAACCTGATTAGGTTGATCATCCATACAAGATGTCACATGAATCACTCTCTTATTATTAAGTAAAGGAAGTAAAAACTAATCCACTCTCATGTGGCAGAAACTGAATCTACATTTGAATATAATCTAATAGATTATTGGTAAAAATATAGTGTAAGCCTGATCTTATCAATATGCACTTAAACTGCAATTATATAACCAATAACAAACAGCCCACACATGAATAATTAATGTAACCTTCCTTCATTGACCACTGATGGCAACTTTAACATTCTCTTTCTGGGTACTGAGATGACAGGCATTGACTAGTGACAACCAGGAAGGTTGCTATAGAACTGAGCATTGATAAATATACTAGAATTCAATGCTTGGATGCTTGGCTTTGGGGCATCTCCCATGGTCACTTAACCACTGATAAAAAAGTGTCTCATTCACATAAGCCAACTCTCTTTACCCTAAACCTGAGGTCACACTTACAATTGTGCACATCTGAAAAATAGTATATAGTGAGGATGAGGACATATATATCTGGTGTTCATCTGGAGTTGATTCTGTGACAAAACATTGACCAGATGATCAGAATAAGTCTACATCCCAGAGAGCATAGTTCAGTCATCACTAACAGGGCTGGAAATTAACTAAAATGGCCTTCCGCCCTGACCTGTCCTGATGACGGGTGGCCATTTTAGATGTTAACTGGCCTCCTAACAAAAAAGATGCCATGTTAGGAGAACCCCGGGTCAGTAACATACTGGGCTTGTGATTAGAACCCCAGGTCAGTGTTACGATGGGTTGGTGATAAGATCCCCAGGGCAGTGACGTACTGGGCTGGTGATAAGAACGATTCTGAACCCCAGGTCAGTGTCACGATGGGTTGGTGATAAGAACCCCAGGTCAGTGTCATGGCAGTCGTTGTAGATGTGTTTCTGATGAGAAAGATTGTTAGGGAATTTCTTGTTGGATGGACGATATACAGCAGTCCTGTTTCGCCCGGTACCTTAAGATTGGAGCAGCATCGAATGAGAATTATTATGAACAAAAAAAATATATTTTGTCTCTCTACCTGACCTGGGGTTCTTATCACCAGCCCAGTATGTTACGGGCTGGTAATAAAAAGAACCCTAGGTCTGTGTTATGCTGGGCTGTTGATGAGGAGGTGATATGAATTGCAGATAAATACAGAGCAGATTAAGTGTACAACAATGTGACACTATACTAAGGTGCATACATCATAACTGCAGGACCATCAATCAGGACCAGGTGGAGCTTAACAGTCATACTGGGTAAACAGAACCTCTTCTACTTAAACAGAATGATGAAGCCATACTCACACACAACAAATACAGATGATACTCATTGTTTCGGTCATTTTTGTCATTGTGATCGTTTTACCAACAATGACATTTAGACATAATATGTCTTTTAACCCCCAGTGATTGATATATCTCAACGGGATATGATACACACGAGAAGCCAAAACATTTGTTAAGCCACAACATTAGTGAAGCCAAAATATTGATCAAGCCACAACATTGATGAAGCCACAACATTGACAAAGCCACAACATTGACAAAGCCACAACACGAGTGAAGCCACAAAATTGGTGAAGCCACAGTATTGGTGAAGCCAAAATATTAGTGAAGCCACAGTATTGGTGAAGCCGCAATATTGATGAAGTCATAATATTGATGAAGCCATAATATTGGTGATGCCACAACACTGGTGAAGCCACAATATTGGTGAAGCCAAAATATTGATGAAGCCACAATATTGATGCAGCCACAGTATTGATGAAGTAACAATATTGATGAAGCCACACCACCGGTGAAGCCATAACATTGGTGAAGCCAAAATATTAATCAAGCCACAATATTGATGAAGCCACAATATTGGTGAAGCAACAGTATTGGTGGAGCCACAATATTGGCGAAGCCACAACACAGGTGAAGCCAAAACATTGGTGAAGCCAAAATATTAATGGAGCCACAGTATTGGTGAAGCCACAGTATTGGTGAAGCCACAATATTTATGAAGTCACAATATTGATGAAGCCACAATATGGATGAAGCCACAATATTGGTGAAGCCAGAGTATTGGTGAAGCAACAATATTGATGAAGTCGCAATATTGATGAAGCCACAATATGGATGAAGCAACAGTATTGGTGAAGCAACAATATTAGTGAAGCCACAACACTGGTGAAGCCACAACATTGGTGAAGCCACAATATTGGTGAAGCCACAATATTGGTGAAGCCACAATATTGATGAAGCTACAATATTGGTGAAGCCACAATACTGGTGAAGCCACAACATTGGTGAAGCCACAATATTGGTGAAGCCACAATATTGGTGAAGCCACAATATTGATGAAGCTACAATATTGGTGAAGCCACAACACTGGTGAAGCCACAACATTGGTGAAGCCAAAATATTGATGAAGCCGCTATATAGGTGAAGCCACAATATTGATGAAGTAACAATATTGATGAAGCCACAAAATTGGTGAAGCCACAACACCGGTGAAGCCACAACATTATTGAAGCCAAAATATTTATGAAGCCACATATTGGTAAAGCCACATATTGGTGAAGAATATTGATGAAGTCACAGTATTTGGTGAAGCCACAATATTGATGAAGCCACAATTAGTGATTGGTGAAGCCACAACATTGATGAAGCCACAACATTGGTGAAGCCACAATGTTGGTGAAGCCACAATATTTGATGAAGCCACCATATTGATGAAGCCACAATTATGAAGCCACAATATTGTATGAAGCCACAACACTTAAAGCCACAGCATTGGTGAAGCAAAAATATTGATGAAGTCACAATATTGGTGAAGATTGAAGCCACAAATATTGGTGAAGTGAAGCCACAACATTGGTGAAGCCACAATATTATTAATGAAGCCACAATATTGGTAAAGCCACAGTATTGGTGAAGCCACAATATTGATGAAGTCACAATATTGATGAAGCCACAATATTGATGAAGCCACAATATTGGTGAAGCCACAATATTGGTGAAGCCACCATAATGAAGTGATTGATGAAGCCACATGGATGAAGCAACAGTATTGGTGAAGCAACAATATTTAGTGAAGCCACAACACTGGTGAAGCCACAACTGGTGAAGCCACAATATTGGTGAAGCCACAAATTGGTGAAGCCACAATATTGATGAAGCCACAATATTGGTGAAGCCACAACACTGGTGAAGCCACAACATTGGTGAAGCCACAATATTGGTGAAGCCACAATATTGGTGAAGCCACAATATTGATGAAGCTACAATATTGGTGAAGCAACACAATATTGGTGAAGCCAAAAATTGATGAAGCCGCTATATAGGTGAAGCCACAATATTGATGAAGTAACAATATTGATGAAGCCACAAAATTGGTGAAGCCACAACACCGGTGAAGGCACAACATTATTGAAGCCAAAATATTTATGAAGCCACAATATTGGTAAAGCCACAGTATTAGTGAAGCCACAATATTGATGAAGTCACATTATTGATGAAGCCACAATATTGATGAAGCAACAGAATTAGTGAGCCACAATATTGGTGAAGCCACAACACCGATGAAGCCACAACATTGGTGAAGCCACAATGTTGGTGAAGCCACAATGTTGATGAAGCCACCATATTGATGAAGCCACAGTATTGGTGAAGCAATCGTATTGGTGAAGCCACAATATTAGTAAAGCCACAACACTGATAAAGCCACAGCATTGGTGAAGCAAAAATATTGATGAAGTCACAATATTAGTAAAGCCACAACTTTGGTAAAGCCACAGTATTGGTGAAGCCTTCGTATTGGTGAAGCCACAATATTAGTAAAGGCACAACACTGGTGAAGCCAAAACATTGGTGAAACAAAAATATTGATGAAGCCACTATATTGGTGAAGCCAAAATATTAATGAAGCGACAATATTGGTAAAGCCACAGTATTGGTGAAGCCACAATATTGATAGAGTCACAATATTGATGGAGCCACAATATTGATGAAGCCACAATATTGATGATGCCACAATATTGGTGAAGCCACAATATTGATAAAGTCACAATATTGATGAAGCCACAATGTTGGTGAAGCCACCACACTGGTGAAGCCACATTAATGGTGAAGCAAAAATATTGATGAAGCCACAATATTGGTGAAGCCACAGTATTGGTGAAGCCACAACACCGGTGAAACCACAATATTGATGAAGTCACAATATTGATGAAGCCACAATATTGGTGAAGTCACAGTATTGGTGAAGCCACAACATTGATGAAGTCACAATATTGATGAAGCCACAATATGGATGAAGCTACAGAATTATCGAAGCCACAATATTGGTGAAGCCACAACACCGGCGAAGCCACAACATTGGTGAAGCCACAATGTTGGTGAAGCCACAATATTGGTGAAGCCACAGTATTGGTGAAGCCACAATATTGATGAAGCCACCATATTGATGAAGCCACAGTATTGGTGAAGCCATCGTATTGGTGAAGCCACAATATTAGAAAAGCCACAACACTGGTGAAGCCACAGCATTGGTGAAGCAAAAATATTGATGAAGCCACAATATTGATGCAGCCACAGTATTGATGAAGCAAAAATATTGATGAAGCCACAGTATTGGTGAATATTTCTTTTCACTAAGCAAGAGCCTAGTGGCCCTAAAGCAAAACACTGCTCCCTTTGATATGAGGAGGTATTGTGCAGAGATAGATGAGCATAATTGTGATTTTTGGACAGCTGATACTGTTGATCATTTTGAACAAATAAATTTCCTAACTAGGGCTGATCAACCAACACAGCGGATATGAATCTCCAATATGATTCAATTGAGATGCTGGGTCCATAATATTAAACCCAGAACAGGAGGTAAAGCAGTTAATCACTACCCTATCATGAGTGCTGCTGAGCAAAATATCATCACAAACATCTAGTCAATCACACTGCCTAACAATAAAGACAGAAGGCGATGGCTATTGAACTCTGCTGCTTTTGACACGATTGTCATTAACAAATTATGACAGCATTTAATCATAGCTTTTATTGTATAACATTGTATTCAATGACACGCCAGGGCTGAACAATAACCCCCAAACCCACTTGTCTGGCAACCATAGTCCATTGCCAAGTAGTTATGCAAATAGTTTTAGCATTTAAGCCTAATGATTTATGTTTTTAAGAAATGATTCACCAAAACACTCATGAGCTAATAATAACTTAGCTACATTTTCCCTGGAACAAGAAATTTTAATTTGCTTTTATTTAGCAAGTCAGAGGTCAAAAGCCATAAAGCTATGAGTTAATGTTTGCAAGGAGATATTGACATGATAAAGCCCATGCATGATTTGAGACATCTAGCTTGATACAAGAGGCCAATAGTCCTTGAAGCTCTGCTGCTTTAGATATGAGTTTCAATAATAAGTTATGACAAATTAAATCATACAACAACACACAGAGCTGAACACTAATCCCAAAAATAATGTTTGGCAAGTGGGCAAAATTTCCTGTGGCATTTTTCACTTGACCAGTATAATTGATAATAATCCTAACATTTTGGCTGAGGTCAAGGACCATACAGATCTGATTTCTAGTTAGCAAGGAGATACTTACATGAGAAGGCCCTTTGTATGATTTGAGACCATTAGCTTGATTTATAACAAAATGTGACATCAAAACTTCCAATACCCCATTGGGTTCATAGGCACAGGAGATTATTTAATAATAATCCAGGGGTCAAAGGTTATGCAGGAAGATTTGGTCAATGAGGAGTTGCTAGCTTGCATTATAAGAAAACGTGCTATCAAGAATTATTCCCCATTGAGTAAATCACTCGGGAACAAAAGGTCATGCAGCGCTGATATTTACTTTGTAAGTGATCATCAATATAAGAGTGGTTCATGTTTAATTTGAGACTGGTATTCCCTTTTTGGTTAACATAGCTAATGAGAATATTTTTCAATAATAAGGTCACAAAGGGCAGATATTTTGTTTGTAAGTGACAATCAACAGTGGCTAGCATTATTAAAAAAATGTGACACCAAAAGTTTACAAGCAGGGAGATGGACAGGGCAAATCTGTGCTGAGGAGCATAACCATTAATGGTTACTGCCTAATGGTCCCAAAAATTTTACCTTATAAGTGGCATACAACAGGTCCGGGATGGGCAACCAATCAAAGTGACCATCCAAGTCATGCGTAACCAGCCAGTTTGTTACATCTTGGGAACTGAACTGTCCTAAAAAGGCCTCATGTGTGATTTGGGGTTTCAGATATCCTTAATACCCTTATCAACGCTAGACCAGATGCACAGCTTTTAAGACTAAATGACAGATGACCATGGCATTTATAGCTTATACATGATAGATTAAAATGAGGTGATTGTACTATTGAACAATTGTTTGGATTACAAACATTAAACATTTAACACCAATTTTAATACCAATATTGATGTGGCAGATACCCTGACGAAAGAGGCTCTTGACTTCAAAAACCTACTTGGTGTCTGATAATTTGGCTAGCCGCTGTTTAACGTGGCTGTCAACTCAGTTTGTTTTGGATAGCTACTATTGAGATCTAAAGGATCACTCTCCTGACTAATTGATGGCAGAAGTGTGACTCGGTCCATGACTGAACTATCATATAACGCATGATCAAACTTATAGGAATGTAATAAAGAACTCATGTTTTAGTGTATTACAATGATACATAATATTATCAGATCATGCTATATTCATGTCCAATAAAAGTACTTTAAAAGGTAGGTTAAGGGTAACATCACCGAAGCAAGTATATAATTCAAGGATGTCAAAAGCGAAATATCCATCTTCAACTTTTGAAAGAAAACCACCCCAACTCACTACCACTAGTTGTTGTATGGTGGACTATGACACTAGCCATCCTAGTGGCTAGTGTCATAGTCCACCATACAACATTGTAAGTTACAGGACATAAAGTTTGAAGACGAGTGGGATCGATGATACTGGAATCAGGATCCCCTACCTTACTCAACAACAGAATTGGAGCGTTTTGGGTATTGCGATACCGGAGCGCATGTCCGCTGTCAAGATCAGGCAATGTTTACATCTGACAGATGGCGCAAAAGCCGTTCGCTAAAATGGCCAATGCGGTTAAATGAACGTTAGGAAATGCATCAATGGTAATTGGTAGCTCTGTCCAACCAAGCTGCAGGCATCTAGTAACATTAACGTGGTATCTGGGTATTAGTCGTTGGATAAGTGATCGGTAAATGTGACTGAGAGCGGCACAGCCCACGTCCGGAACAGCCCGGCGAACAGCTGGTGAAGCTCGCTAACCACTGTAAACTACGGGTATTTCATAATTTTTCGTACATGAAATTTCTTCCCGCAACAATAACGTTCATTGTCACATGAATGATATTCAATATATAAACGTTGGAATTATACTGACCAAATAAGAATCAAATGGAAACAGAGCGTGTAAAATGGTCATGACTGACCGAGCGCCTTTGTTTATCTGTTTATATTCACTCGCGTACCGGAAATTCCACGCGGTATGGAAAGCTGGAATTGTTACAATCCCAAAATATACCTTCATGCTTGAGCCCGCGTTCCGTTCGTGGGGTCAATTGGATTTTATGACATGAGCAAACTGATAACACAAAACAATCTGGCTAATTATTCCCTTGTTAAAAACAGTCCGTTGATACGATAAGAATTAATTTATCACTTGAAACTTTACACTTCACAGATCGAGAAAACCGGTATCTCATTTTAGTGAGATTCTCCAAACATTTTGAATGCTGATCTGCGTCTCGAATTCCCAGCTTAAGAGCTGCATTTGTTCCTATTAATCTAAATTAAACATTATCAGACGGATATATATTGAGCGAAAAACACCTAAAATGAGTTGACAAAGACTTACAACCCCGGATTTCCCAGTAAAATAGCCATTTTTTTATACCTGATCGCAAAGATATTTGAGCGTGTGCCGATCGTTATTCGTTAAACTGCTGATTTATATATTCATTCAAAATTTGTATGTTTTTCATTTGAAGAGATAATTTAAAACAAAAAATTGTTCATTGAAGTTAAAAGTCACACAAATCATGAATCTAAGTTTGAAGCAAATATACATCGAACAAAGCCATATAATGACCGATTATTCAACACGGCAAAAATGGTCGTTGTGGCCAAAATGTAAATTCAGAGAGAGGCATTTAACGCCAACAAAAAGTGGATAGTTACCCCGAATAATAAGATTCCAACCTTAGGCGGAGTAGTAGCAAACAAAGTTACATTTTGGTGGGGAAGCGGAGTTGTGTAAGCCTATGAGATGACGCTGACTATTTTGGCCCCATGATCATCGACCAAAATGTAAGTAGGGGCCAAAATGGTCGGTGAATTGTACCAAATTGGTCGTACTTGTATATATATAGATAGATAGAGAGAGATATATAGATATAGAGAGAGAGATATAGATAGAGATAGAGAGAGAGAGATAGAGAGAGATAGAGATATATAGATAGAGATATAGAGATAGATTATATGTGGATAGAATATCTAGAGAGATATATATAAAGATATTTAAATATATATAAACATATATATATATAGATAGGTATCGATTTAGGGAGATATAGAGATATATTTAAAATATATATAGATAGAGAAAAATATATGTAAAAAGATATAGATTTCATATAGATATCTATATCTACTATTTATATATAGAGATATGCAAATATAGATATATATAGAGAGAGATTATATTCAGATATATAGATAGAGAAAGATCTAGAGATATGTATATTTAGAGGAGAGAGAGATATATATATAAATGTATAGATACATATAGATAGGGAGATATCTCTATATAGGAAGAGAGATAAAATCGATACATGTATATATAGGTATATAGATATGTAGAGATCAACACATATATATATGTGTATATATAGTATTATATATCTCTATATCTATATAGATATGTATATGTATATATATATATATATATATATGTATATATATCTATAGAGAGAGAACTATATATCTATGTATATTTATATATATATATATATAGATATATATATATATATATATATATATATATATATATATATATATATATATATATATATATATATATATATCTATATATATATATGTATATTTTTAAAACTCATGACTAACCATTATTTTGGCCATTTTGGCAAAGAATATATGGTTGAATCGAAGACATGGATGTTTTTGGGTGATGTCAACAAACGGCTAATTGTTTTAAAAATTTACTTCTCTATACTATTAGAAAAAAACAAAAAATCATTCGTGTAAGATTATCTTTGTACGTCAATAAGATATTGATATGGTCAATCCAAAATATTTTCAACCAAAATGTGCATTGACACTATAGATATATATATAGATAGAGAGATAGAGAGATAGATAGATATATAGAGAGATAGAGAGAGATAGAGAGAGAGAGATAGAGAGAGAGAGAGAGAGAGAGAGAGAGAGAGAGATAGAGAGAGAGAGAGAGAGAGAGAGAGAGAGAGAGAGAGAGAGAGAGATAGAGAGAGAGAGAGAGAGAGATATAGATATAGAGAGAGGAGAGAGAGAGAGATAAGACATAGAGAGATAGAAGAGAATCTAGAGATATCTCTCTCCTCTCTATATTTATCTCTATCTCTAGTTATATATATCTATATATAGAGAGATAGATCTATTATATATACTCTATATATATCTCTATATATCTTATATATATATATATCTATGTATTTATATATATAACTACCCTCACATATATATAATATATATATATGTATATATATATATGTATCAATATTATATATATCATATATACAATTATATATATATATATCAATATATATCAATGTAAATATGCAGAAATATATCTCTATATATATATATATACATATATATATATATTTGTACAATTATGGACATTTATATGTATATATATATATATATATATATATATATATATATATTTATTATATGAATGTATGTATTTTTATATATGTAAATATATATATATATAAATTATTTATATATATATATATATATACATATATATATACATATATATATATATTTATATATTATATGATTATATATATATATTTTATTTATACATGTTAACATATTTATATTAAAGTAAATGTGAACAGGTCATATGTCTACACAGCGGTATATTGTTCCGTAGACAATACTGGGTTTGCGTGATCTGAATTTAATCAAATTTAGATTGTATTGGCTCCCCCCAAATCAATTGCCTAATAATTGCTGATTTGATATTTGATCGAACGAATATAATTTTTCAATGTGTAATGTCTGACTATCTGCATCTGAGAGGTTGTAGAAGAACAACACGCGTGTATGCTTTGATGTTTGCATCACCACCTTACGTTTCCGACGCCATCGTGCCCGATGTTCTCTCAAGTGTGCTCGTGTGCCTATGTGACTAGTTACAAATTATCAATACATATCTGATTGGTACTGTAGATCATTCTTGATTGAGCGGGGCAAAGCATTCACATCTATCTTAATCAAGCGAATAAAATCCTCTTTATTAACACCTAGACATTTTTGCAAGGGAGAAGGGACTGGGAGAAGGCCAACCCTGCTTGTTATCTCTGTCCGATGGTTACGAGGATAATACCAGTCATCCGGGCTCTTTCATCGCTGTTACCTTACAAGATTAGAATAGGCAATATGCTGCGTCAGCAAAACTATAGCATTTTCGTCTCTGGGGTCCACTCATCAGTGATAACAATTTAGTACTAGGCAGACGTTCACTGGTGATCGGCACGATATTGCCCGTATCTCACTGGAAACTTAATAACCCATGCCTTAGTCGTAGGGTTGATAACGCTGGCGCACACATTATGGTGGTATTATGGCCCCTTTATCGCGCGGTACTAAGAAAGGCATCTATTACTTCGTATGCATATAACTTTCATATATGCTTGATTAAAATCATAAAACAGCCGAAGCACTTTTATTAAATAAAACATTTTGTAACAACAGGCTCACTTAGACCTCGCTGTTTTAATGTAGGAAAGCAAATGCCAGCGCAGTTACGCTAAAATTGCGCGGTTATTATACGCAAAAAACAAATCGAAAAACAATTATCACATACGCAAAAAACAAATCGAAAACGTTGCCAAGGTACATAGCTGCCATGCTGTGTCTTTCGTGTTAAGAGGTTTTTAATAATGCTGCTAAGATTGGCTGACAGGGCGTCTGTTTTTATTTTGTCTTAATGCTTAAGTACACCTTACGATGGCTGAGTGTGACATTTCAGTTATCCTTTATCTTTCACAATGAATGTTCAACCTCTATCTTGATATATAGGAGTACTGTTTGTGCATAGAGTTCCGATATCCGTCCCTGCTGTCCATATTTAATGTAAAAGCTTCCACCTTGCTGATGGCATGCATCAAAAGGTTAGAGTCATAGCCTAAGAGGTAGTGGAAAATGACTAGTACAAAACAGTGTCCTCTGTATGGCCGACGCACCACACAATGGTGTAGTCATAGTTTCGTCCATTCTATGACTTTTCATGGTATACCGGTGTTTACACCTTTCCTTTGTATTTTGACTCGCGGGCCTCCCTCCAATCGATACTCCCTTGAGCACCGTGGCGGCAACGCAAGTAGAAATAATTATGGCCAGAGTGCTTCCTCTTGTTGTGGATACAACGATTAAGGTTCTCTTATCTTGAAGCAGCATGTGGGGGTACCAGTCTTGATCACCAATTTGTTGGGTACTTTAACGGTCTTTATGCATGCGTGTAATAGTAAACTAGGCAAACTGCGGTGGATGCGCCTTATTGCCTAATACGACTGTTGTTTTCCTGGTATTCCTCAGCAAGACAGTCATCTTTTTGTCGTCCATTTTGTCGTCGACCATGTTTTGCGTCGTCCATTTTTATTCATGTCTGGATGGTTGGTACAGTGCATTGGTTTATTTTATAGAGTAAGATTATCAATATGCCATCATTGAAAACACCGGTTGGGCTGATATTGTTGTGTGTAGACATGTGTTTCGTGAAACCTGACAAGATTGGTATGCGACATAGTGGTTTGGTTCCCATTATCGCACCGCCTACTTAGAAGATGTTTCTGTGAACAAACGTTTGTGCACTCTGCAAACCACGGTTAGGAGCTTGATCTCCCCTGTTAACTTCCGCCGTACCTCCAGTTGGTAGGCTTCTATGAAGTCCCTAGGGTCACATTCAATGTAGTGGCCTGCTGGTATGGTCATCTACAACCTTCTCAGAAAGCTAGCGATGCTCTTTCCTGTACCTAAGGCTGTTCTAGGCCTGACTCCTCGTGACCCAATGATGATCCATTGATGACCGAAGCTCAGATTTTGTTCGCAGCTCTATTGGTATTTTTATGTTGGATCCAGTTTATCTCCTTTACCTACAGTTAAGGAAAACGCAGTGCCCGCTTCGACTCTATATTCCTTGGTAGCCTCGATAGGCTTATGAAATATTCATCTAGTATTTTCTAGCATTTCATCCGGGGTTCTGTATATACCAGTTTACACATTGTGTATGTTTGCATAGCTGGGTACATCCACATGGCTTATGATATCGCCAATGTGTTAATAGCTAAGTGCGTCTACAAAGCTTATGATATCGTTATTTTGTTTATTGTTATCTGCGTCCACAAAGCTTATGATATTGTCGATGTGTTTATAGGTAAGTAGGTCTACAAAGCTTATGATATTGTCAATGTGTTTATAGCTAAGTGCGTCTACAAAGCCTATGATATTGTCAATGTGTTTATAGCTAAGTGCTTCCACAAGGCTTATGATATCGTCATAGCTAAATAAAACCGTGCACGACGCCTAAGTCTCTTGATACAGTAGCTTGGGTCAAATAGACAATACTTTATGGACACAAAATGTACACTCACTGAACATAGCTGTTCACTTCAACTCTTTTTGTGTTTAGGTAGTATATTTGGTTGACAATCTCACACCACCTTGCCAGCTACCTACGATGTGTATTTTGTATCCTACCATAGCATTGGCAAATGTGAATCACTAGGTCAATTATGCTCGCCTCAGAACTCGCTTATTCGTTGTTTATCTCACCTCTCTCTTTTGCAGGCGTGTTAAAACCCTAATACGTTTGTCTATTGCACACCGCTCGTCTTGATTGTGAAACCAGCGGTGACATGCATCGGACTATTGAACTAATTGCTTGTGACATGGCTGTTGAGTCCATCATGACTGCCGAACCGTCTTCAAACAGCTGGTCTATTTGAGGCTCCAGCAAATGTGCAAATTTGCCCTGGTTCGCTGTACATGGCCAAAAGAAGCCAAACAGCGTAAAATGTGAACAACAACAAGAACTCGGCAATTGCACACAGATACCAAGCGTTACATACGATCGACAACAATCTTCAACTCAACGCACCAGCCCTTCATTCGGGATCGGTCTTAGGTGGATTTTAAACCCGATGCAGATCAGGGATTGTTCAAAGACGCCAATAGCCACCTCTGTGTGATTTAACAGATAAACACTCCCCTAATAGTTTAAGCCAGCCGTTGGTTAACCCGATTATGCGTGTGTCATATCTGACAACCACTGTCATATGATTGGCTCTGTCTTTACTTTGGAATGATTAAATGTGCAACGAATTGCGTTTATTGAGACCAGATCACTTTGGGATGGCAGTTATATGCCAGCTAAAGCGTATGTTGAATCGGGAACGCCAAGATAATTTCTTTTAATGGTCGCGTGCACCCCATCTTATAATATATCCGACAGTTCTAATCCTACGTGGCCCGCACATTTCGATTATTTGTTCGATCTTTTGTGCCGCGACAAGCTGGCTTCCGCAGTTGTTGGTGTAATTTCCTGCAATACCTGGAGCATATGTCCTCTACATTCAATCCATCATCTCTGTCGCATATTCTGACATAGCGTCCAATTAAAGATGGTTTCCCCTTAGGGCACCACAGTCATCAACAGCAGTGGTCTCTTGCATCTGTACCCGCTTAATGCCTGCAACCAGTTGTGGAATCAGGCTATTGTACAGTTGATTTATTAAAGAACTACGTGCACAATCTTCGCTCAGCATACTGCGCAATGATTGAATGTGCAATGATCAAATGTCCAACCAATGAACCCTATGGATAAGACACACACAGCTATATGCTAATTTTACTAGGTTCAATCAGCTTAAATTTTCTGTGAGTTCATTATGTGTGTGTTGATACGCGACTCTCTCTTGCAGTCAACACTCCATGTTATGACATGCACAAACTGCCCATTTATTCTCAATGGCGTTACGCTAACACATCACCCATACATTGCGCGTGAACCGATGAGTTGTGACCTTTTTGAAAAGACTGGGTCCTTGTTTTAAATGGGATTGGTCGGCTTTTGTAAGTCACTCCTCTTTTCTGCTGTATGACGCTTGTTAGAGCCCAGCAAGTAAAGCCAATACATGATATATGGTAAGCGGCCAATGGTTCCACTGTAGCATAAATCTTCAATGGTAGACATTTTTGCGGTGTTCACTGGGAGTATGCTGTGTAATGGATGTTATTAGCAGATAAAGCTTGTTGAAGTCGCCAGTCCATGCATTATAAATGCAGTGTATATCTATCGCAAAAAGTTACAATGATTATATATCTTTGTTGACACTGCAAATAAAGCTTTTAAATGAGATTCGGTCCCATCGCGCTGAATAGCGAAAATAACAGGTACACTATTAAATGAATATCAATTACCCAGTCTGGGATACACCTATCGAAAACAATTCGTCTCTAACAGCGTCCGCGCTGTTTACGATCCTCGATCATTCATGTCCGTAATGTGGATTGTAGTTTAAAACTGTCAATAACTGTCTGGAGTAAAGAAACTGGCTTAGGGTTGGCATTGACATTGTTTGGCATGTCAGGGGAAGGTGAGGGTCTCGCGCAAAGTGTTTATAGCTACACTAAGCTGCGTGACGATTATAAAATTACACGAAAGACATCCCCATCATCAGGCGACGATACCATGAAATCAACAAAAGCACATGGGACTGTGGAATAAACGTCTCTGGGCTCGGCGGCTGTTACAGATATGGAGTCATCTGATCGGTCGAGGTGACTACAGCTCCAAATTAAACAGAGAATTCCATGTGGTTTTAAGAGACGCTATGACAAGACGCTATGACATACGCTTCGGCTAACAGGTGGCGTCTTCACATATTACTTCGTGCGGAAGGCGTGAGTGAGCGTTCTTAGCGAAGCTATAAACTCTTTGGTGTCACTTATGGAGATTGCGCTATGCCGTCATCATAATGTAAATTAGGTCAGGTCATGATTTGGTCGCCATATTCCGTGGTATGTTCAGGAGAAGTCACACGGCGGTACTTAACGGATCAACGAGTTCATGATTGCGATATTTTTGCGGTTCTCAGTGAACGGTGTCAAGTTTAAACCTGTACAGCAACTTTATTTTGCATTTATAAGAAATAGTATGTGACAAAATTATGAAATCACCCTTCAGCTTGCATAATTATTAACAAAACAATCAGTTTTTGGAGCTGCCATCCTCAATTGGAATCCCACAGATCTTTTGAATAAAATCATGCACTACAACGTAACCTGAAATCATCACGCAACCGAATCGTCCTACTTCTAGTAACACATTGACATGCATCTAATTAAATTTCTCTATGCTATTTTGGTAATTCGAGGTTCAATGTACATGATATCATTGGCGCTTTATGTGAAGGTAAACTAATGTAGCGCTATGATGAATTCAGTCAATATGATATTAAATTTACTTCCGTAACGGAACGGCTGAGAAAAAATATTTTACATCAAGATTGACGAAGCAAGTTTTTAAAAAAGACAGTAGTAATCTGGCTCGCGATAACACAATATTCACCGAACAAGCTCCTTTTTAGGTTTAAGGGTTGCATGTAGAGCTGGCAAGATTCTTTGATTAAAGCCACGAGGCCGTTTGAGAATTCTAGTTTCTACATCAACAAAAACTACCTACAATCAGCTGAATGTTGTCGGTGTAGAATACCTGTACCCATGTATGTGCGCAATTTACTTCCTGGTTGCCACACTGATCAAATCTTAGGAATTTGTTTTTTGTTCAATCCAATCGACGAAGGTTTTCGACGCAGAACGCATCCGCCTCGGATCCAGGTGAGGTCATTACCAGCGTGACATAATGAGGTGGGTGATCAAAAATGCAGTAGAAATCGGCGAAGAACAAATTGCACAGATTGAATACGCCACTTTTTACAATAAACCGCTTTGGGCCATAATTGGATGGAGTGTATGGCTCACCAGATGCCTTATCTACATTTGTCCCGAAGAACAGACCAGGCAACGTTCCGTTGATAGAAGACCGTGGATCCCCATATTGGTTTTTCATTTTCATTATCATCATGCCGCCATTGTTATCTTGAATGTTTCGGAAATACTCTGGAGTATTATCTCGATAGAAGTATTCACATGGCATATAGGACGACTCGGTAAATGCGTTTGCTAGTTCATAAAGTCTTTCAAGATCCTCCTTCGAATGCACTGCTAATGATAAACATATGATTATCAAATGTTGAATAACTGGTCTGTATGTCAATGGTGATATAAGGAATGATTGCAAATATTTTTTTACGTTTAACCTCAGACGATAGAGAGTAACTTAACTCGAATCGATAAGGAGCGTACAAGATCCAAAGGTTAATCTATAACATTGTGCGGAAATATAGACGTGGATCTCAGTATATATTTATAATATCACCGAGCACTCGTTGATGCTAAGTGACATTTGATGACTGATGTTTTCTAGCTAGAAAACCCACTGATTACAATAGGAGACTGTTAAGCACATAGAAACCGCATCTGCAGTTCCTGGTGCAGCTCCAACATGCTTTTTTCCCTATGCTGGTAAGAGTGCACCCTTGTATCGACGTGATTATATATTATTTAACGATTTACTGAAACCAACTAAACGTTTGTAGTTAATGGGGCGTAGTCACATGCTATGAATTCACATCCACATCAAATGTAATGAATGTTTGACGCTTTTGCTCGTTTGTCTGGATGTCCTTTAGGAAAATGTAAAATAACAGCCTTTAGTTATCTCTCAATACCAGTGCACGATTCACTAAATGTTAAGAACTTGCCGCAGAGGCGTAAACGAGGATATCGTCAATGACTTGGAATCGCAGGTTAATGGTGACTATAATAGAGCTGTTATTACTCAGCAAATGCGAAAGAGTGAATCGAATGGGCCGCGTAAGTGGGTGGGGCATGCTTATTGATTGGCTGTGTTGCTGTTTGTTCGTCTTGTCTGTCACGTGATTATTTGAGTGTTCGTCTGGGGTCCTATTCACAATAAAGCAGGTTAAGCGCTTGCGCACCAGAGTATCCTTAATGAACGCACAGTACCTCACACTCTACCAAATAGAGCAAACAGGAATAGATAAGGTCGTGCATGAGCGTCTGTAGGGTTTTGGCAGCGCTGACTGACCATACAATATTGCTTGAAAAGTTTGTTCGCCATTGATTGCGTTTGATATATAAGTAAAACAATAATTTAATAAAAATAGAGACTTGAACATTCATGCTTCCCCTTTTACAAACTAATATTTCGATCCGCCAATATCAAGGTAACTCCACGAGACGCTATAACATGCAGTACGCTTTGCCTATGTAAATATAATTAAAACGTTATGATCTACAGCTTAAGCCTTACTCTGATACTAACGAAGAGGTACAACTAAACCCTGATTGATACCACGAAATAATAAAATGGTAAGAGCTTTGCTCATTGACACATCTGCCCGACATTATCTAAGATCAACAACAAGAACTCGGCAATTGCACACAGATACCAAGCGTTACATACGATCGACAACAATCTTCAACTCAACGCACCAGCCCTTCATTCGGGATCGGTCTTAGGTGGATTTTAAACCCGATGCAGATCAGGGATTGTTCAAAGACGCCAATAGCCACCTCTGTGTGATTTAACAGATAAACACTCCCCTAATAGTTTAAGCCAGCCGTTGGTTAACCCGATTATATGCGTGTGTCATATCTGACAACCACTGTCATATGATTGGCTCTGTCTTTACTTTGGAATGATTAAATGTGCAACGAATTGCGTTTATTGAGACCAGATCACTTTGGGATGGCAGTTATATGCCAGCTAAAGCGTATGTTGAATCGGGAACGCCAAGATAATTTCTTTTAATGGTCGCGTGCACCCCATCTTATAATATATCCGACAGTTCTAATCCTACGTGGCCCGCACATTTCGATTATTTGTTCGATCTTTTGTGCCGCGACAAGCTGGCTTCCGCAGTTGTTGGTGTAATTTCCTGCAATACCTGGAGCATATGTCCTCTACATTCAATCCATCATCTCTGTCGCATATTCTGACATAGCGTCCAATTAAAGATGGTTTCCCCTTAGGGCACCACAGTCATCAACAGCAGTGGTCTCTTGCATCTGTACCCGCTTAATGCCTGCAACCAGTTGTGGAATCAGGCTATTGTACAGTTGATTTATTAAAGAACTACGTGCACAATCTTCGCTCAGCATACTGCGCAATGATTGAATGTGCAATGATCAAATGTCCAACCAATGAACCCTATGGATAAGACACACACAGCTATATGCTAATTTTACTAGGTTCAATCGCTTAAATTTTCTGTGAGTTCATTATGTGTGTGTTGATACGCGACTCTCTCTTGCAGTCAACACTCCATGTTATGACATGCACAAACTGCCCATTTATTCTCAATGGCGTTACGCTAACACATCACCCATACATTGCGCGTGAACCGATGAGTTGTGACCTTTTGAAAAGACTGGGTCCTTGTTTTAAATGGGATTGGTCGGCTTTTGTAAGTCACTCCTCTTTTCTGCTGTATGACGCTTGTTAGAGCCCAGCAAGTAAAGCCAATACATGATATATGGTAAGCGGCCAATGGTTCCACTGTAGCATAAATCTTCAATGGTAGACATTTTTGCGGTGTTCACTGGGAGTATGCTGTGTAATGGATGTTATTAGCAGATAAAGCTTGTTGAAGTCGCCAGTCCATGCATTATAAATGCAGTGTATATCTATCGCAAAAAGTTACAATGATTATATATCTTTGTTGACACTGCAAATAAAGCTTTTAAATGAGATTCGGTCCCATCGCGCTGAATAGCGAAAATAACAGGTACACTATTAAATGAATATCAATTACCCAGTCTGGGATACACCTATCGAAAACAATTCGTCTCTAACAGCGTCCGCGCTGTTTACGATCCTCGATCATTCATGTCCGTAATGTGGATTGTAGTTTAAAACTGTCAATAACTGTCTGGAGTAAAGAAACTGGCTTAGGGTTGGCATTGACATTGTTTGGCATGTCAGGGGAAGGTGAGGGTCTCGCGCAAAGTGTTTTTATAGCTACACTAAGCTGCGTGACGATTATAAAATTACACGAAAGACACATCCCCATCATCAGGCGACGATACCATGAAATCAACAAAAGCACATGGGACTGTGGAATAAACGTCTCTGGGCTCGGCGGCTGTTACAGATATGGAGTCATCTGATCGGTCGAGGTGACTACAGCTCCAAATTAAACAGAGAATTCCATGTGGTTTTAAGAGACGCTATGACAAGACGCTATGACATACGCTTCGGCTAACAGGTGGCGTCTTCACATATTACTTCGTGCGGAAGGCGTGAGTGAGCGTTCTTAGCGAAGCTATAAACTCTTTGGTGTCACTTATGGAGATTGCGCTATGCCGTCATCATAATGTAAATTAGGTCAGGTCATGATTTGGTCGCCATATTCCGTGGTATGTTCAGGAGAAGTCACACGGCGGTACTTAACGGATCAACGAGTTCATGATTGCGATATTTTTGCGGTTCTCAGTGAACGGTGTCAAGTTTAAAACCTGTACAGCAACTTTATTTTGCATTTATAAGAAATAGTATGTGACAAAATTATGAAATCACCCTTCAGCTTGCATAATTATTAACAAAAACAATCAGTTTTTGGAGCTGCCATCCTCAATTGGAATCCCACAGATCTTTTGAATAAAATCATGCACTACAACGTAACCTGAAATCATCACGCAACCGAATCGTCCTACTTCTAGTAACACATTGACATGCATCTAATTAAATTTCTCTATGCTATTTTGGTAATTCGAGGTTCAATGTACATGATATCATTGGCGCTTTATGTGAAGGTAAACTAATGTAGCGCTATGATGAATTCAGTCAATATGATATTAAATTTACTTCCGTAACGGAACGGCTGAGAAAAATATATTTACATCAAGATTGACGAAGCAAGTTTTAAAAAAGACAGTAGTAATCTGGCTCGCGATAACACAATATTCACCGAACAAGCTCCTTTTTAGGTTTAAGGTTGCATGTAGAGCTGGCAAGATTCTTTGATTAAAGCCACGAGGCCGTTTGAGAATTCTAGTTTCTACATCAACAAAACTACCTACAATCAGCTGAATGTTGTCGGTGTAGAATACCTGTACCCATGTATGTGCGCAATTTACTTCCTGGTTGCCACACTGATCAAATCTTAGGAATTTGTTTTTTGTTCAATCCAATCGACGAAGGTTTTCGACGCAGAACGCATCCGCCTCGGATCCAGGTGAGGTCATTACCAGCGTGACATAATGAGGTGGGTGATCAAAAATGCAGTAGAAATCGGCGAAGAACAAATTGCACAGATTGAATACGCCACTTTTTACAATAAACCGCTTTGGGCCATAATTGGATGGAGTGTATGGCTCACCAGATGCCTTATCTACATTTGTCCCGAAGAAACAGACCAGGCAACGTTCCGTTGATAGAAGACCGTGGATCCCCATATTGGTTTTTCATTTTCATTATCATCATGCCGCCATTGTTATCTTGAATGTTTCGGAAATACTCTGGAGTATTATCTCGATAGAAGTATTCACATGGCATATAGGACGACTCGGTAAATGCGTTTGCTAGTTCATAAAGTCTTTCAAGATCCTCCTTCGAATGCACTGCTAATGATAAACATATGATTATCAAATGTTGAATAACTGGTCTGTATGTCAATGGTGATATAAGGAATGATTGCAAATATTTTTTTACGTTTAACCTCAGACGATAGAGAGTAACTTAACTCGAATCGATAAGGAGCGTACAAGATCCAAAGGTTAATCTATAACATTGTGCGGA